>JAUIMM010003276.1:0-126531 GCA_031769625.1 Taudactylus pleione | reverse complement strand
ATAGTGGTACATAGTATAGAATATAGTGTAGTGCTGTATAGCGGTACATAGTATAGAATATGGTGTAGAGCTGTATTGTGCTACACAGCATAGAATATGGTGTATAGTGGTACATAGTATAGAATATGGTGTATAGAGGTACATAGTATAGAATATGGTGTGTATAGTGGTTCATAGTATAGAAAACGGTGTATAGTGGTACATAGTATAGAATATGGTGTATTGTGATACATAGTATAGAATATGGTGTACAGTGGTACATGGTATAGAATATGGTGTATAGAGATACAAAGTATAGAATATGGTGTATAGTGGAACATAGTATAGAATGTGGTGTATAGTGGTACATAGTATAGAATTTGGTGTAGAGCTATATAATGGTACATAGTATAGAATATGGTGTATAGAGGAACATAGTATAGAATGTGGTGTAGAGATGTATAGTGGTACATAGTATAGAATATGGTGTATTGTGGTACATTGTATAGAATATGGTGTATAGTGGTACATAGTATAGAATATGGTGTATAGAGGTAGATAGTATAGAATATGGTGTATAGTGCTACATAGTATAGAATGTGTTGTATAGTGGTACATAGAATAAAATATGGTGTATAGCGGTATATAGTATAGAATATGGTACATAGTGGTAAATAGTATAGAATATGGTGTATTGTGGTACATAGTATAGAATATGGTGTATAGTGGTACACAGTATAGAATATGGTGTATAGAGGTACATAGTATAGAATATGGTGTATAGTGGTACATAGTATACAATGTGGTGTATAGTGGTATATAGTATAAATTATGGTGTATTGAGGTACATAGTATAGAATATGGTGTATAGTGGTACATAGTCTAGAATGTGGTGTATAGTGGTACAAAGAATATGGTGTATAGTGGTACAAAGTATAGAATGTGGTGTAGAGCTGTATAGTGGTACATAGTATAGAATATGGTGTATAGTGGTACGTAGTCTAGAATGTGGTGTATAGAGGTACATAGTATTGAATATGGTGTGCAGTGGTACATAGTATAGAATGTGGTGTAGAGCTGTATAGTGATATATAATATGGAATGAGGTGTATAGTGTTACATTTTATAGAATATGGTGTATAGTGGTACATATTATAGAATGTGGTGTATAGCAGTATATAGTAGTAGTATATAGTATAGAATATGGTGTAGAGCTGTACAGTGGTACATAGTATATAATGTGGTATACAGCTGTATAGTGCTACATAGTATAGAATATGGTGTAGAGGTGAATAGTGGTACATAGTTTAGAATATGGTGTAAAGTGGTATATAGTATAGAATATGGTGTAGAGCTGTATAGTGGTTCATAGTATAGAAAATGGTGTATAGTAGTACATAGTATAGAATATGGGGTGAGATATATAGTTGTTTATAGTATAGAATATGGTTTATAGTGGTACATAGTATAGAATATGGTGTATAGTGGTATAAAGTATAGAATATGGTGTATAGAGGTACGCAGTATAGAATATGGTGTATAGATGTACATAGTATAAAATATGGTGTATAGTGGTACATAGTCTAGAATATGGTGTATAGTGGTACAAAATATAGAATGTAGTGTACAGCTGTATAGTGGTACATAGTATAGAATATGGTGTAGAGCTGTATAGTGGTACATAGTATACAACAGTGTGTATAGTGGTATATAGAATAGAATATAGTGTATAGCTGTACAGTGGTGCATAGTATAGAGTATTGTGTATAGTGATACATAGCATATAATATGGTGTAGGGATGTATAGTGGTACATATTATAGAATATGGTGTATAGTGGTATATAGTACAGAATGTGGTGTAGAGCTGTATAGTGGTACATAGTATAGAATATGGTGTATATTGATACATAGTATAGAATATGGTGTATAGTGGTACATAGTATATAATGTGGTGTAAAGTGATACATAGTATAGAATATGGTGTATAGTGGTATATAATATAGAATATGATGTAGAGATGTATTGTGGTACATAGTATAGAATATGGTGTTTAGTGGTACATAGTATAGAATATGGTGTATAGCATAAAGTATAGAATAAGTTGTATAGTGGTACATGGTATAGAATATGGGGGTAGAGCTGTATAGTGGTATATAGTATAGAATATGGTGTATAGTGGTACATAGTATAAAATATGGTGCATAGAGGTACATAGTATAGAATATGGTGTATAGTGGTACATAGTATAGAATATGGTGTATAGTGGTACATAGTATATGGTGTATTGTGGTACATTGTATAGAATGTTGTGTAGAGCTGTATAGTTATTCATAGTATAGAATATGGTGTATAGTGGTACATAGTATAGAATGTGATGAAGAGCTGTATAGTGGTACATAGTATAGAATATGTTGTATAGTGGTACATAGTATAGAATGTGGTGTAGAGCTGTATAATGGTACATAGTATAAAATGTGGTATAGAGCTGTATAGTGGTATATAGTATAGAATGTGGTGTATAGTGATACATAGTATAGAATAAGGTGTATAGTGGTATATAGTATAGAATGTCATTTATAGTGGTACATAGTATAGAATATAGTTTATAGTGGTATATAGTATAGAACATAGTGTAGAGCTGAATATTGGTACATAGTATAAAATATGGTGTAGAGCTGTATAGTGGTACATAGAATAGTATGAGGTTTATAGTGTTACATAGTATAGAATATGGTGTATAGTGGTACATAGTATAGAATGTGGTGTATAGTAGTATATAGTATAGAATATGGTGTAGAGCTGTATAGTGGTACATAGTATAGAATGTGGTACAGAGCTGTATAGTGGTACATGGCATAGAGTATGGGGTAGAGCTATTAAGTGGTATATAGTATAGAATATGGTGTAAAGTGGTACATAGTCTAGAATATGTTGTATAGAGGTACATAGTACAGAATATGGTGTAGAGAGGTACAAAGTATAGAATATGGTGTATAGTGGTAAATAAAATAGAATGTGATGTAGAGCTGTATAGTGGTACATAGTATAGAATATGATGTATAGTGGTACATAGTATAGAATGTGGTGTAGAGCTCTATAATGGTACATAGTATTGAATTTGGTATAGAGCTGCATAGTGGTACATAGTATAGAATAAGGTGTATAGTCGTATATAGTATAGAATATGGTATAGAACTGTATAGTGGTATATAGAATAGAATACGTTGTATAGAGATACATAGTATAGAATATGGTGTAGAGCTGAATAGAGGTACACAGTATAGAATATGGTGTATAGTGGTACATAGTATAGAATATGGTGTATAGTAGTACATAGCATAGAATGTGGTGTATAGTGGTACATAGTATAGAATATGGTGTATAGTGGTACATAGTTTAGAATATGGTGTATAGTGGTACATAGCATAGAATGTGGTGTATAGTGGTACATAGTATAGAACATGGTGTAGAGCTGTATAGTGGTACATAGTATAGAATATGGTGTAGAGCTGTATAGTGGTACATAATATAGAATATGGTGTATAGTTTGTGGTACATAGCATAAAATATGGTGTAGAGCTGTATAGTGGTACATAGTATAGAATATGGTATATAGTGATACATAGTATAGAATATGGTGTATAGTGATACATAGTATAAAATAAGGTGTATAGAGGTACAGAGCATAGAATATGGTGTATAGTGGTACATAGTATAGAACATGGTGTATAGTGGTACATAGAATATGGTGTATTGTGGTACATAGTATAGAATGTGGTGTAGAGCTGTATAATGGTACATAGTATAGAATGAGGTATAGAGCTGTATAGTGGTACATAGTATAGAATGTGGTACAGAGCTGTATAGTGGTACATGGCATAGAATAAGAGGTAGAGCTGTTAAGTGGTATATAGTATAGAATATAGTGTAAAGTGGTACATAGTCTAGAATATGTTGTATAGTGGTATATAGTATAGAATATGGTGTATAGTGGTACATAGTATAGAATATGGTGTATAGTGGTACATGGTATAGAATATGGTGTATAGTGGTACATAGTATAGAATATGGTGTATAGTGGTATATAGTATAGAACATGGTGTAGAGCTGTATAGTGTTACATACTACAGAATATGGTTTATAGTGGTACATAGTATAGAATGTGGTGTATAGTAGTATATAGTATAGAATATGGTGTAGAGCTGTACAGTGGTACATAGTATAGAATGTGGTGCAGAGCTGTATAGTGGTACATGGCATAGAATATGGGGTAGAGCTGTATAGTGGTATATAGTATAGAATATGGTATAAAGTGGTACATAGTATAGAATATGGTGTATAGAGGTAAATAGTATAGAATATGGTGTATAGTGGTACATAGTATAGAATGTGGTGTAGAGCTGTATCATGGTACATAGTGTAGAATTTGGTAAAGAGCTGTATAGTGGTACATAGTATAGAATATGGTGTATAGTGGTATATAGAATAGAACGTGGTTTAGAGCTGTATAGTGGTACATAGTACAGAATATGGTGTATAATGGTACATAGTATAGAATATGGTGTATAGAGGTATATAGTATAGAATATGGTGTATAGTGGTACATAGTATAGAATGTGGTGTATAGTGGTATATAGTGCTACATAGTTTAGAATGTGGTGTAGTGGTACATAGTATAGAATGTGGTGTATAGTGGTTTATGGTGAAGAGTTATATAGTGGTACATAGTATAGAATACGGTATAGAGCTGTATATTATTACATAGTATAGAATATGGTGTAGTGTTGTATAGTGTTACATAGTATAGAATATGGTGTAGAGCTGTATAGTGGTACATAGTATAGAAAATGGTGTATAGTGGTACATAGTATAGAATGTGGTGTATAGTGGTACATAGTATAGAATGTGGTGTATAGTGGTACATAGTATGTAATATGGTGTATAGAGGTACATAGTATAGAATATGGTGTATTGTGTTACATAGTCTAGAATATGGTGTATAGTGGTACACAGAATATGATGTATAGCGGTACATAGTATAGAATGTGGTGTAGAGCCGAATAGTGGAACATAGTATAGAATATGGTGTTAAGCTGTATAGTGGTACATAGTATAGAATGTGGTGTATAGTGCTACATATTATAGAATATGGTGTATAGAGGTATTTAGTATAGAATGTGGTCTATAGTAGTATATAGTATAGAATGTGTTGTAGAGTTTTATAGTGGTACATAGCATAGAATATAGTGTAGAGGTTTATAGTGGTACATAGTATAGAATATGGTGTATAGTGGTAAATAGTATAGAATATGGTGTAGAGCTGTATAGTGGTTCATAGTATAGAATTTGGTGTATAGCGGTATATACATAGTACAGAATATGGGGTAGAGCTGTATAGTTGTATATCAAATAGAATATGGTGTATAGTTGTACATTGTATAGAATATGGTTAATAGTGGTATATAGCATAGAATATGGTGTATAGAGGTAAATAGTATAGAATATGGTGTATAGTGGTATATAGTATAGAATGTGGTGAAGAGCTGTATAATGGTACATAGTATAGGATGTGGTGTATAGTGGTATATAGTATAGAATATGGTGTAAAGAGGTACATAGTATAGAATATGGTGTATAGTAGTACATAGTCTAGAATGTGGTGTATAGTGGTATATAGTATAGAATGTGGTGTAGAGCTGTATAGTGGTACATCGTATAGAATATGGTGTATAGTGGTACATAGTATAGAATATGGTGTATACAGGTACATAGTATAGAATATGGGGTATAGTGGTACATAGTATAGAATGCAGTGTATAGTGGTACATAGTGGTACATAGTTTAGAATGTGGTGTAGTGGTACATAGTATAGAATGTGGTGTATAGTGGTACATAGTATGTAATATGGTGTATAAAGGTACATAGTATAGAATATGGTGTATAGTGTTACATAGTCTAGAATATGGTGTATAGTGGCACACAGAATATGATGTATAGCGGTACATAGTATAGAAAGTTGTGTAGAGCTGAATAGTGGTACATAGTATAGAATATGGTGTATAGTGGTACATAGTATAGAATATGGTGTAGAGCTGTATAGTGGTACATAGTATAGAATGTGGTGTATAGTGCTACATACTATAGAATATTGTGTATAGAGGTATTTAGTATAGAATGTGGTCTACAGTAGTATATAGTATAGAATGTGTTGTAAAGCTTTATAGTGGTACATAGCATAGAATATAGTGTAGAGGTTTATAGTGGTACATAGTATAGAATATGGTGTAGAGCTGTATAGTGGTTCATAGTATAGAATATGATGTATAGTGGTATATACATAGTACAGAATATGGGGTAGAGCTGTATAGTTGTAGATTATATAGAATATGGTGTATAGTTGTACAATGTATAGAATATGGTTAATAGTGGTATATAGTATAGAATATGGTGTATAGAGGTAAATAGTATAGAATATGGTGTATAGTTGTACATAGTATAGAATGTGGTGAAGAGCTGTATAATGGTACATAGTATAGGATGTGATGTATAGTGGTATATAGTATAGAATATGGTGTATAGAGGTACATAGTATAGAATATGGTGTATAGTAGTACATAGTCTAGAATGTGGTGTATAGTGGTATATAGTATAGAATGTGGTGTAGAGCTGTATAGTGGTACATCGTATAGAATATGGTGTATAGTGGTACATAGTATAGAATATGGTGTATAGAGGTACATAGTATAGAATATGGGGTATAGTGGTACATAGTATAGAATGCAGTGTATAGTGGTGTATGGTGTAGAGCTGTATAGTGGTACATAGTATAGAATACGGTGTAGAGCTGTATAGTAGTACATAGTATAGAATATGGTATGTAGAGGTACATAGTATAGAATGTGTTGTAGAGCTGTATAGTAGTACATAGTATAGAATATGGTGTATAGTGGTACATAGTATAGAATATGGTGTATAGAGGAACATAGTATAGAATGTGGAGTAGAGATGTATAGTGGTACATAGTATAGAATATGGTGTATAGTGGTACATAGTATAGAATATGGTGTATAGAGGTACATAGTATAGAATATGTTGTATAGTGGTACATAGTATAGAATGTGGTGTATAGTGGTACATAGTATGTAATATGGTGTATAGAGGTACATAGTATAGAATATGGTGTATTGTGTTACATAGTCTAGAATATGGTGTATAGTGGTACACAGAATATGATGTATAGCGGTACATAGTATAGAATGTGGTGTAGAGCCGAATAGTGGAACATAGTATAGAATATGGTGTTAAGCTGTATAGTGGTACATAGTATAGAATGTGGTGTATAGTGCTACATATTATAGAATATGGTGTATAGAGGTATTTAGTATAGAATGTGGTCTATAGTAGTATATAGTATAGAATGTGTTGTAGAGTTTTATAGTGGTACATAGCATAGAATATAGTGTAGAGGTTTATAGTGGTACATAGTATAGAATATGGTGTATAGTGGTAAATAGTATAGAATATGGTGTAGAGCTGTATAGTGGTTCATAGTATAGAATTTGGTGTATAGCGGTATATACATAGTACAGAATATGGGGTAGAGCTGTATAGTTGTATATCAAATAGAATATGGTGTATAGTTGTACATTGTATAGAATATGGTTAATAGTGGTATATAGCATAGAATATGGTGTATAGAGGTAAATAGTATAGAATATGGTGTATAGTGGTATATAGTATAGAATGTGGTGAAGAGCTGTATAATGGTACATAGTATAGGATGTGGTGTATAGTGGTATATAGTATAGAATATGGTGTAAAGAGGTACATAGTATAGAATATGGTGTATAGTAGTACATAGTCTAGAATGTGGTGTATAGTGGTATATAGTATAGAATGTGGTGTAGAGCTGTATAGTGGTACATCGTATAGAATATGGTGTATAGTGGTACATAGTATAGAATATGGTGTATACAGGTACATAGTATAGAATATGGGGTATAGTGGTACATAGTATAGAATGCAGTGTATAGTGGTACATAGTGGTACATAGTTTAGAATGTGGTGTAGTGGTACATAGTATAGAATGTGGTGTATAGTGGTACATAGTATGTAATATGGTGTATAAACGTACATAGTATAGAATATGGTGTATAGTGTTACATAGTCTAGAATATGGTGTATAGTGGCACACAGAATATGATGTATAGCGGTACATAGTATAGAAAGTTGTGTAGAGCTGAATAGTGGTACATAGTATAGAATATGGTGTATAGTGGTACATAGTATAGAATATGGTGTAGAGCTGTATAGTGGTACATAGTATAGAATGTGGTGTATAGTGCTACATACTATAGAATATTGTGTATAGAGGTATTTAGTATAGAATGTGGTCTACAGTAGTATATAGTATAGAATGTGTTGTAAAGCTTTATAGTGGTACATAGCATAGAATATAGTGTAGAGGTTTATAGTGGTACATAGTATAGAATATGGTGTAGAGCTGTATAGTGGTTCATAGTATAGAATATGATGTATAGTGGTATATACATAGTACAGAATATGGGGTAGAGCTGTATAGTTGTAGATTATATAGAATATGGTGTATAGTTGTACAATGTATAGAATATGGTTAATAGTGGTATATAGTATAGAATATGGTGTATAGAGGTAAATAGTATAGAATATGGTGTATAGTTGTACATAGTATAGAATGTGGTGAAGAGCTGTATAATGGTACATAGTATAGGATGTGATGTATAGTGGTATATAGTATAGAATATGGTGTATAGAGGTACATAGTATAGAATATGGTGTATAGTAGTACATAGTCTAGAATGTGGTGTATAGTGGTATATAGTATAGAATGTGGTGTAGAGCTGTATAGTGGTACATCGTATAGAATATGGTGTATAGTGGTACATAGTATAGAATATGGTGTATAGAGGTACATAGTATAGAATATGGGGTATAGTGGTACATAGTATAGAATGCAGTGTATAGTGGTGTATGGTGTAGAGCTGTATAGTGGTACATAGTATAGAATACGGTGTAGAGCTGTATAGTAGTACATAGTATAGAATATGGTATGTAGAGGTACATAGTATAGAATGTGTTGTAGAGCTGTATAGTAGTACATAGTATAGAATATGGTGTATAGTGGTACATAGTATAGAATATGGTGTATAGAGGAACATAGTATAGAATGTGGAGTAGAGATGTATAGTGGTACATAGTATAGAATATGGTGTATAGTGGTACATAGTATAGAATATGGTGTATAGAGGTACATAGTATAGAATATGTTGTATAGTGCTACATAGTATAGAATGTGTTGTATAGTGGTACATAGTATAAAATATGGTGTATAGTGGTATATAGTATAGAATATGGCATATAGTGGTAAACAGTATAGGATATGGTGTATTGTGGTACATAGTATAGAATATGGTGTATAGTGGTACACAGTATAGAATATGGTGTTTAGAGGTACATAGTATAGAATATGGTGTATAGTGGTACATAGTATAGAATATGGTGTATAGTGCTACATAGTATAGAATGTGGTGTGTAGTGGTACATAGTATAAATTATGGTGTATAGAGGTACATAGTTTAGAATATGGTGTATAGTGGTACATAGTCTAGAATGTAGTGTATAGTGGTACATAGAATATGGTGTATAGTGGTACATAGCTTAGAATGTGGTGTAGAGCTGTATAGTGGTACATAGTATAGAATATGGTGTATAGTGGTACATAGTATAGAATGTGGTATAGAGCTGTATAATGGTACATAGTATAGAATGTGGTGTATAGTGGTACATAGTATAGAATGTGATTTAAAGCTGTATAATGGTGCATAGTATAGAATATGGTGTATAGTGGTACATAGTCTAGATTGTTGTATATAGTGGTACATAGTATAGAATATGGTGTACAGTGGTACATAGTATATATTGTGGTGTAGAGCTGTATAATGGTACATAGTATAGAATGTGGTGTATAGTGTTACATTTTATAGAATATGGTGAATAGCGGTACATAGTATAGAATGTGGTGAATAGTAGTATATAGTAAAGAATATGGTGTAGAGCTGTATAGTGGTACATAGTATTGAATGTGGTATACAGCTGTATAGTGGTACATAGTATAGAATATGGTGTAGAGGTGAATAGTGGAACATAGTATAGTATATGGTGTATTATGGTACATAGTATAGAATATGGTGTAGAGCTATATAGTGGTTCATAGTATAGAAAATGGTGTATAGTAGTACATAGTATAGAATATGGGGTGAGCTATATAGTTGTTTATAGTATAGAATATAGTTTATAGTGGTACATAGTTTAGAATATGGTGTATAGTGGTATATAGTATAGAATATGGTGTATAGAGGTACATAGTATAGAATATGGTGTATAGATGTACATAGTATAGAATATGGTGTTTAGTGGTACATAGTCTAGAATATGGTGTAGAGCTGTATAGTGGTACATAGAATAGAATATGGTGTAGAGCTGTATAGTGGTACATAGTATACAATAGGGTGTATAGTGGTATATGGTATAGAATATGGTTTATAGCTGTACAGTGGTGCACAGTATAGAGTATTGTGTACAGTGATACATAGCATAGAATATGGTGTAGAGATGTATAGTGGTACATAGTATAGAATGTGGTGGAGAGCTGTATAGTGGTACATAGTATAGAATATGTTGTGTAGAGGGACATAGTATATAATGTGTTGTAGAGCTGTATAGTGGTACATAGTATAGAATATGGTGTATAGTTGTACATAGTATAGAATATGGTTTATAGAGAAACATAGTATGGAATGTGGTGTAGAGATGTATAGTGGAACATAGTATAGAATATGGTGTATTGTGGTACATTGTATAGAATATGGTGTATAGTGGTACATAGTATAGAATATGGTGTACAGAGGTACATAGTATAGAATATGGTGTATAGTGCTACATAGTATAGAATGTGTTGTATATTGGTACATAGTATAAAATATGGTGTTTAGCGGTATATAGTATAGAATATGATATATAGTGGTAAATAGTATAGAATATGGTGTATTGTGGTACATAGTATAGAAAATGGTGTATAGTGGTACACAGTATAGAATATGGTGTATAGAGGTACATAGTATAGAATATGGTGTATAGTGGTACATAGTATAGAATATGGTGTATAGTGCTACATTGTATAGAATGTGCTGTGTAGTGGTACTTAGTATAAATTATGGTGTATAGAGGTACATAGTATAGAATATGGGGTATAGTGGTACATAGTCTAGAATGCGGTGTATAGTGGTAAATAGAATATGGTGTATAGTGGTACATAGTATAGAATGTGGTGTAGAGCTGTATAGTGGTACATAGTATAGAATATGGTGTATAGTGGTGCATAGTATAGAATGTGGTGTAGTGCTGTATAATGGTACATAGTATAGAATGTGGTGTATAGTGGTACATAGTATAGAATGTGATTTAGAGCTGTATAATGGTACATAGTATAGAATATGGTGTATAGTGATACATAGTCTAGAATGTGGTGTATAGTGGTACATAGTATAGAATATAGTGTACAGTGGTACATAGTATAGAATGTGGTGTAGAGCTGTATAGTGGTACATAGTATATATTGTGGAGTAGAGATGTATAATGGTACATAGTATAGAATGTTGTGTATAGTGTTACATTTTTTAGAATATGGTGTATAGCGGTACATAGTATAGAATGTGGTGTATAGTAGTATATAGTATAGAATATGGTGTAGAGCTGTATAGTGGTACATAGTATAGAATGTGGTATACAGCTGTATAGTGGTACATAGTATAGAATATGTTGTAGAGGTGAATAGTGGTACATAGTATAGAATATGGTGTATAGTGGTATATAGTATAGAATATGGTGTAGAGCTATATAGTGGTTCATATTATAGAAAATGGTGTATAGTAGTACATAGTATAGAATATGGGGTGAGCTATATAGTTGTTTATAGTATAGAATATTGTTTATAGTGGTACATAGTTTAGAATATGGTGCATAGTGTTATATAGTATAGAATATGGTGTATAGAGGTACATAGTATAGAATATGGTGTATAGATGTACATAGTATAGAATATGGTATATAGTGGTACATAGTCTAGAATATGGTGTAGAGCTGTATAGTGGTACTTAGAATAGAATATGGTGTAGAGCTGTATAGTGGAAAATAGTATACAATAGCGTGTATAGTGGTGTATAGTATAGAGTATTGTGTTAAGTGATACATAGCATAGAATACGGTGTAGAGATGTTAAGTGGTACGTAGTATAGAATATGGTGTATAGTGCTACATAGTATAGAATATGGTGTATAGTGGCATATAGTACAGAATGTGGTGTAGAGCTGTATAGTGGTACATAGTAGAGAATATGGTGTATAGTGGTACATAGTATAGAATATGGTGTATAGTGGTACATAGTATAGAATGTGGTGTAATTGGTACATAGTATAGAATATGGTGTATAGTGGTATATAATATAGAATATGATGTAGAGCTGTATTGTGGTACATAGTATAGAATATGGTGTATAGTGGTACATAGTATAGAATATGGTGTATAGCACATAGTATAGAATAAGGTGTATAGTGGTACATGGTAAAGAATATGGGGTAGAGCTGAATAGTGGTATATAGTATAGAATATGGTGTATAGTGGTACATAGTGTAGAATATGGTGTATAGAGGTACATAGTATAGAATATGGTGTATAGAGGTACATAGTATAGAATATGGGGTATAGTGGTACATAGTATAGAATGCAGTGTATAGTGGTACATAGTGGTACATAGTTTAGAATGTGGTGTAGTTGTACATAGTATAGAATGTGGTGTATAGTGGTGTATGGTGTAGAGCTGTATAGTGGTACATAGTATAGAATGCGGTTTATAGTAGTACAGAGTATAGAATACGGAGTAGAGCTGTATAGTAGTACATAGTATAGAATATCGTGTATAGAGGAACATAGTATAGAATGTGGTGTAGAGATGTATAGTGGTACATAGTATAGAATATGGTGTATTGTGGTACATTGTATAGAATGTGGTGTATAGTGGTACATAGTATAGAATATGGTGTATAGAGGTACATAGTATAGAATATGGTGTATAGTGCTACATAGTATAGAATGTGTTGTATAGTGGTACATAGTATAAAATATGGTAAATAGTGGTATATAGTATAGAATATGGTATATAGTGGAAAACAGTATAGGATATGGTGTATTGTGGTACATAGTATAGAATATGGTGTATAGTGGTACACAGTATAGAATATGGTGTATAGAGGTACATAGTATAGAATATGGTGTATAGTGGTACATAGTATAGAATATGGTGTATAGTGCTAAATAATATAGAATGTGGTGTGTAGTGGTACATAGTATAAATTAGGGTGTATAGAGGTAAATAGTTTAGAATATGGTGTATAGTGGAACATAGTCTAGAATGTGGTGTTTAGTGGTACATAGAATATGGTGTATAGTGGTACATAGTATAGAATGTGGTGTAGAGTTGTATAGTGGTACATAGTATAGAATATGGTGTATAGTGGTACGTAGTATAGAATGTGGTGTAGAGCTGTATAAAGGTACATAGTATAGAATGTGGTGTATAGTGGTACATAGTATAGAATGTGATTTAGAGCTGTATAATGGTACATAGTATAGAATATGGTGTATAGTGGTACATAGTCTAGAATGTTGTGTATAGTGGTACATAGTTTAGAATATGGTGTACAGTGGTTCATAGTATATATTGTGGTGTAGAGCTGTATAGTGGTACATAGTATAGAATATGGTGTATAGTGGTGCATAGTATAGAATGTGGTGTAGAGCTGTATAATGGTACATAGTATAGAATGTGGTGTATAGTGTTACATTTTATAGAATATGGTGAATAGCGGTACATAGTATAGAATGTGGTGAATAGTAGTATATAGTAAAGAATATGGTGTAGAGCTGTATAATGGTACATAGTATTGAATGTGGTATACAGCTGTATAGTGGTACATAGTATAGAATATGGTGTAGAGGTGAATAGTGGTACATAGTATAGAATATGGTGTATAGAATATGGTGTAGAGCTATATAGTAGTTCATAGTATAGATAATGGTGTATAGTAGTACATAGTATAGAATATGTGGTGAGCTATATAGTTGTTTATAGTATAGAATATGGTTTATAGTGGTACATAGTTTAGAATATGGTGTATAGTGGTATATAGTATAGAATATGGTGTAAAGAGGTACATAGTATAGAATATGGTGTATAGATGTACATAGTATAGAATATGGTGTTTAGTGGTACATAGTCTAGAATATGGTGTAGAGCTGTATAGTGGTACATAGAATAGAATATGGTGTAGAGCTGTATAGTGGTACATAGTATACAATAGGGTGTATAGTGGTATATAGTATAGAATATGGTGTATAGCTGTACAGTGGTGCACAGTATAGAGTATTGTGTACAGTGATACACAGCATAGAATATGGTGTAGAGATGTATAGTGGTACATAGTATAGAATGTGGTGTAGAGCTGTATAGTGGTACATAGTATAGAATATGGTGTGTAGAGGGACATAGTATAGAATGTGTTGTAGAGCTGTATAGTGGTACATAGTATAGAATTTGGTGTAGAGCTGTATAGTGGTACATAGTATAGAATATGGTGTATAGTGGTGCATAGTATAGAATGTGGTATAGAGCTGTATAATGGTACATAGTATAGAATGTGGTGTATAGTGGTACATAGTCTAGAATGGTGTGTAGTGGTACATAGTATTGAATATAGTGTACAGTGGTACATAGTATAGAATGTGGTGTAGAGCTGTATAGTGGTACATAGTATATATTGTGGAGTAGAGCTGTATAATGGTACATAGTATAGAATATGGTGTATAGTGGTACATAGTCTAGAATGTTGTGTATAGTGGTACATAGTATAGAATATAGTGTACAGTGGTACATAGTATAGAATGTGGTGTATAGTGTTACATTTTATAGAATATGGTGAATAGCGATACATAGTATAGAATGTGGTGAATAGTAGTATATAGTAAAGAATATGGTGTAGAGCTGTATAATGGTACATAGTATTGAATGTGGTATACAGCTGTATAGTGGTACATAGTATAGAATATGGTGTAGAGGTGAATAGTGGTACATAGTATAGAATATGGTGTATAGTGGTATATAGTATAGAATATGGTGTAGAGCTATATAATGGTTCATAGTATAGAAAATGGTGTATAGTAGTACATAGTATAGAATATGGGGTGAGCTATATAGTTGTTTATAGTATAGAAGATGGTTTATAGTGGTACATAGTTTAGAATATGGTGTATAGTGGTATATAGTATAGAATATGGTGTAAAGAGGTACATAGTATAGAATATGGTGTATAGATGTACATAGTATAGAATATGGTGTTTAGTGGTACATAGTCTAGAATATGGTGTAGAGCTGTATAGTGGTACATAGAATAGAATATGGTGTAGAGCTGTATAGTGGTGCATAGTATACAATAGGGTGTATAGTGGTATATAGTATAGAATATGGTGTATAGCTGTACAGTGGTGCACAGTATAGAGTATTGTGTACAGTGATACATAGCATAGAATATGGTGTAGAGATGTATAGTGGTACATAGTATAGAATGTGGTGTAGAGCTGTATAGTGGTACATAGTATAGAATATGGTGTGTAGAGGGACATAGTATAGAATGTGTTGTAGAGCTGTATAGTGGTACATAGTAGAGAATATGGGGTGAGCTATAAAGTTGTTTATAGTATAGAATATGGTTTATAGTGGTACATAGTTTAGAATATGGTGTATAGTGGTATATAATATAGAATATGATGTAGAGCTGTATTGTGGTACATAGTATAGAATATGGTGTATAGTGGTACATACTATAGAATATGGTGTATAGCACATAGTATAGAATAAATTGTATAGTGGTACATGGTATAGAATATGGGGTAGAGCTGTATAGTGGTATATAGTATAGAATATGGTGTATAGTGGTACATAGTATAGAATATGGTGTATAGAAGTACATGTAATAGAATATGGTGTACAGTGGTACATAGTATAGAATGTGATGAAGAGCTGTATAGTGGTACATAGTATAGAATATGTTGTATAGTGGTACATAGTATAGAATGTGGTGTAGAGCTGTATAATGGTATTTAGTATAAAATGTGGTATAGAGCTGTATAGTGGTATATAGTATAGAATGTGGTGTATAGTGATACCTAGTATAGAATAAGGTGTATAGTGGTATATAGTATAGAATGTTGTTTATAGTGGTACATAGTATAGAATCTGATGTATAGTATTATATAGTATAGAACAAGGTGTAGAGCTGAATATTGGTATATAGTATAACATATGGTGTAGAGCTGTATAGTGGTACATAGAATAGTATGTGGTGTATAGTAGTATATAGTATAGAATGTTGTACAGAGCTGTATAGTGGTACATGGCATAGAATATGGGGTAGAGCTGTTAAGTGGTATATAGTATAGAATATGGTGTAAAGTGGTACATTGTCTAGAATATGGTGTACAGAGGTACAAAGTATAGAATATGGTGTACAGTGGTACATAGTATAGAATGTGATGTAGAGCTGTATAGTGGTACATAGTATAGAATATGATGTATAGTGGTACATAGTATAGAATGTGGTGTAGAGCTGTATAATGGTACATAGTATTGAATTTGGTATAGAACTGTATAGTGGTACATAGTGTAGAATATGGTGTATAGTCGTATATAGTATAGAATATGGTATAGAACTGTATAGTGGTATATAGTATAGAATATGGTGTATAGAGATACATAGTATAGAATATGGTGTAGAGCTGTATAGTGGTACATAGTATAGAATATGGTGTATAGTGGTATATAGAATAGAATATGGTGTATAGTGGTACACAATGTAGAATATGGTGTATAGTGGTACATAGCATAGAATGTGGTGTATAGTGGTACATAGTATAGAATATGGTGTATAGTGGTACATAGTTTAGAATATGGTGTATAGAGGTACATAGCATAGAATGTGGTGTATAGTGGTACATAGTATAGATCATGGTGTAGAGCTGTATAGTGGTACATAGTATAGAATATGGTGTTGAGCTGTATAGTGGTACATAGTATAGAATATGGTGTATAGTTTGTGGTACATAGCATAAAATATGGTGTAGAGCTGTATAGTGGTACATTGTATAGAATATGGTGCATAGTGATACATAATATAGAATATGGTGTATAGTGATACATAGTATAGAATATGGTGTATAGTGGTACATCGTATAGATTACGGGGTAGAGCTGTATAGTGGTATATAGTATAGAATATGGTGTATAGTGGTATATAGTATAGAATATGGTGTATAGAGGTACAGAGTATAGAATGTGGTGTATTGTGGTTGTGGTACATTGTATAGAATGTAGTTTAAAGCTGTATAGTGGTACATAGTATAGAATGTGGTGTATAGTGGTACATAATATAGAATGTGATGAAGAGCTGTATAGTGGTACATAGTATAGAACATGTTGTATAATGGTACATAGTATAGAATGTGGTGTAGAGCTGTATAATGGTACATAGTATAGAATGTGGTATAGAGCTGTATAGTGGTACATAGTATAGAATGTGGTACAGAGCTGTATAGTGGTACATGGCATAGAATATGGGTTAAAGCTGTTAAGTGGTATATAGTACAGAATATGGTGTAAAGTGGTACATAGTCTAGAATATGTTGTATAGTGGTATATAGTATAGAATATGGTGTATAATGGTACATAATATAGAATATGGTGTATAGTGGTACATAGTATAGAATGTTGTTTATAGTGGTACATAGTATAGAATATGGTGTATAGTGGTATATAGTATAGAACATGGTGTAGAGCTGAATATTGGTACATAGTATAAAATATGGTGTAGAGCTGTATAGTTGTACATAGTATAGAATGTGGTGTATAGTGTTACATAGTATAGAATATGGTTTATAGTGGTACATGGTATAGAATATGGTGTATAGTAGTATATAGTATAGAATATGGTGTAGAGCTGTACAGTGGTACATAGTATAGAATGTGGTGCAGAGCTGTATAGTGGTACATGGCATAGAATATGGGGTAGAGCTGTATAGTGGTATATAGAATAGAATATGGTGTAAAGTGGTACATAGTCTAGAATATGTTGTATAGAGGTACATAGTATAGAATATTGTGTATAGAGGTACATAGTATAGAATATGTTGTATAGTGGTACATAGTATAGAATGTGATGTAGAGCTGTATAGTGGTACATAGTATAGAATATGATGTATAGTGGTACATAGTATAGAATGTGGTGTAGAGCTGTATAATGGTACATAGTGTAGAATTTGGTATAGAGCTGTATAGTGGTACATAGTATAGAATATGGTATATAGAGGTTCATAGTATAGAATTTGGTGTAGAGCTGTATAGTGGTGCATAGTATAGAGTATTGTGTAGAGTGATACATAGCATAGAATATGGTGTAGAGCTGTATAGTGGTGCAGAGTATAGAATATGGTGTTTAGCGCTACATATTACAGAATATGTTGTATAGTGGTATAATAGTATAGAATTTGGTGTAAAGCTGTATAGTGGTACATAGTATAGAATATGGTGTATAGTGGTACATAGTATAGAATATGGTGTATAGTGGTACATAGTATAGAATATGGTGTATATAGGTATATAGTATAGAATATAGTGTATAGTGGTATATATTATAGAATATGGTGTATCGTGGTAAATTGTATCGAATCTGGTGTATAGAGGTACATAGTACAGAATATGGTGTATAGTGGTACATAGTATAGAATGTGGTGTATAGTGGTATATTGTATAGAATTTGGTGTAGAGCTGTATAGTGGTACATAGTATAGAATGTGGTACAGAGCTGTATAGTGGTACATGGCATATAATATGGGGTAGAGCTGTTAAGTGGTATATAGTGTAGAATATGGTGTAAAGTGGTACATAGTCTAGAATATGTTGTATAGTGGTATATAGTATAGAATATGGTGTATAGTGGTACATAGTATAGAATTTGGTGTATAGTGGTACATAGTATTCTAGACTATGTACCACTATACACCATATTTTATAATATGTACATCTATACACCATATTTTATACTACGTACCTCTATACACCATATTCTATACTTTATACCACTATACACCATATTCTATACTATGTACCACTATAAACCATATTCTATACTATAAACAACTATATATCTCACCCCATATTCTATACTATGTACTACTATACACCATTTTCTATACTATGAACCACTATACAGCTCTGCACCATATTCTATACTATATACCACTATACACCACATTCTATACTATGTACCACTATACACCATATTCTATAAAATGTAACACTATACACCTCATTCTATATTATATACCACTATTCAGCTCTACACCACATTCTATACTACGTACCACTGGACACCATATTCTATACTATGTACCTCTATACACCACATTCTAGACTATGTACCACTATACACCATACTCTATACTATGTACCACTATACAGCTCTACACCACATTCTATACTTTGTACCACTATACACCATATTCTATGTACCACTATACACCACATTCTAGACTATGTACCACTATACCCCATATTCTATACTATGTACCTCAATACACCATAATTTATACTATGTACCACTATACACCACATTCTATACTATGTACCACTATACACCATATTCTATACTATGTACCTCTATACACCATATTCTATACTGTGTACCACTATACACCATATTCTATACTATTTACCACTATATACCATATTCTATACTATATACCGCTATACACCATATTTTATTCTATGTACAACTATACAATACATTCTATACTATGTACCACTATACACCATATTCTATACTATGTACCTCTATACACCATATTCTATACTATGTACCACTATACACCATATTCTATACAATGTACCACAATACACCATATTCTATACTATGTACCACTATACATCTCTACACCACATTCTATACTATGTTCCTCTATACACCATATTCTATACTATGTACCAATATATAGCTCTACACCAAATTCTATACTATGTACCACTATACACCACATTCTGTACTATGTTCCACTATACACCATATTCTATACTTTGTATCTCTATACACCATATTCTATACTATGTACCACTGTACACCATATTCTATACTATGTATCACAATACACCATATTCTATAATATGTACCACTATACACCGTATTATATAATATGAACCACTATACACACCATATTCTATACTATGTACCTCTATACACCTTTTTCTATACTATGTACCACTATACACCATATTCTATGCTGTGTAGCACAATACAGCTCTACACAATATTCTATACTATGTACCACTATATAGCACTACACTATATTCTATACTATGTACTACTATACACCATATTCTATACTATGTACCACTATACACTATATTCTATACTAGGTACCACTATACACCACATTCTATACTATGTACCATTGTACAGCTTTATACCACATTCTATACTATATACCACTATACACCACACTCTATACTATGTTCCACTATACAGCTCTACACCACATTCTATACTATGTTCCTCTATACACCACATTCTATACTATGTACCACTATACAGCTCTACACCACATTCTATACAATGTTCCACAATACACCAAATTCTACACTATGTACCACTATACATCTCTACACCACATTCTATACTATGTTTCTCTATACACCAAATTCTATACTATGTACCTCTATACACCATATTCTATACTATGTACCACTATACACCATATTCTATACTATGTATCACAATACACCATATTCTATACTATGTACCACTATACACCACATTCTATACTATGTACCACTATACACCATATTCTATAAAATGTAACACTATACACCTCATTCTATATTATATACCACTATTCAGCTCTACACCACATTCTATACTACGTACCACTGGACACCATATTCTATACTATGTACCTCTATACACCACATTCTAGACTATGTACCACTATACACCATACTCTATACTTTGTACCACTATACAGCTCTACACCACATTCTAAACTTTGTACCACTATACACCATATTCTATGTACCACTATACACCACATTCTAGACTATGTACCACTATACCCCATATTCTATACTATGTACCTCAATACACCATAATTTATACTATGTACCACTATACACCACATTCTATACTATGTACCACTATACACCATATTCTATACTATGTACCTCTATACACCATATTCTATACTGTGTACCACTATACACCATATTCTATACTATTTACCACTATATACCATATTCTATACTATATACCGCTTTACACCATATTTTATTCTATGTACAACTATACAATACATTCTATACTATGTACCACTATACACCATATTCTATACTATGTACCTCTATACACCATATTCTATACTATGTACCACTATACACCATATTCTATACAATGTACCATAATACACCATATTCTATACTATGTACCACTATACATCTCTACACCACATTCTATACTATGTTCCTCTATACACCATATTCTATACTATGTACCAATATATAGCTCTACACCAAATTCTATACTATGTACCACTATACACCACATTCTGTACTATGTTCCACTATACACCATATTCTATACTTTGTATCTCTATACACCATATTCTATACTATGTACCACTGTACACCATATTCTATACTATGTATCACAATACACCATATTCTATACTATGTACCACTATACACCGTATTATATAATATGAACCACTATACACACCATATTCTATACTATGTACCTCTATACACCATTTTCTATACTATGTACCACTATACACCATATTCTATGCTGTGTAGCACAATACAGCTCTACACCATATTCTATACTATGTACCACTATACAGCACTACACTATATTCTATACTATGTACTACTATACACCATATTCTATACTATGTACCACTATACACTATATTCTATACTATGTACCACTATACACCACATTCTATACTATGTACCATTGTACAGCTTTATACCACATTCTATACTATATACCACTATACACCACACTCTATACTATGTTCCACTATACAGCTCTACACCACATTCTATACTATGTTCCTCTATACACCACATTCTATACTATGTACCACTATACAGCTCTACACCACATTCTATAAAATGTTCCACAATACACCAAATTCTACACTATGTACCACTATACATCTCTACACCACATTCTATACTATGTTTCTCTATACACCAAATTCTATACTATGTACCTCTATGCACCATATTCTATACTATGTACCACTATACACCATATTCTATACTATGTGTCACAATACACCATATTCTATACTATGTACCACTATACACCATATTCTATACTATGTACCACTAAACACACCATATTCTATACTATGTACCTCTATACACCATATTCTATACTATGTACCACTATACACCACATTCTATGCTATGTACCACTATTCACCATATTCTAAACTATGTACCACAATACACCATATTCTATACTATGTACCACTATACACAACATTCTAATGCTATGTACCACTATACACCATATTCTATACTGTGTTCCACTATACACCATATTCTTTACTATGTACCACTATACAGTTCTATACCAAATTCAATACTATGTACCATTATACAGCTCTACACCACATTCTATACTATGTACCACTATACATCATATTCTATTCTATGTACCACTATACAGCTCTACATCACATTCTATACTATGTACCACTATCCACTATACACCATATTCTAGACTATGTAATACTATACAGCATATTCTAGACTATGTACCTCTATACACCATATTCTATACAGTGTACCTCTATACACCATATTATATACTATGTACCACTATACACCACATTCTATACTATGTACCACTATACACCATATTCTATACTATGTACCACTATACACCACATTCTATACTATGTACCATTATTACGCTTTACACCACAATATATACTATGTACGACTATACAACATATTCTATACTATTTACCACTATAAAGCTCTACACCACATTCTATACTATATACCACTATACACCATATTCTATACTATGTACAACTATACACCACATTCTATACTATGTACCATTATACAGCTTTACACCACAATCTATACTATGTACCACTATAAAACATATTCTATACTATTTACCACTATACAGCTCTTCACCACATTCTATAATATGTACCTCTGTACACTATATTCTATACTATATACCACTATACACCACATTCTATACTATGTACCACTATACAGCTTTACACCACAATCTATACTATGTACCACTATACAACATATTCTATACTATGTACCACTATACAGCTCTACACCAAATTCTATACTATGTACCACTATACAGCACATTCTATACTATGTACCACTATACACCATATTCTATACTTTGTACCTCTATATACCATATTCTATACAATGTACCACAATACACCATATTCTATACTATGTACAACTATACACCGTATTCCATACTATGTACCTCTATACACCATTTTCTTTACTATGTACCGCTATACACCATATTCTATACTATGTACCACAATACAGCTCTACACTATTTTCTATACTATGTATCACTATACAACACTACACCATATTCTATACTATGTACCACTATACAGCTCTACACCATATTCTATACTATGTACCACTATACACCATATTTCATACTATGTACCACTATACAGCTCTACACCACATTCTATACTATGTACCACTATACAGCTCTAAACCGTATTCAATACTATGTACTGCGATACACCACATTCTATACTATGTACCACTATACAGCTCTACACCATATACCTCTATACACCACATTCTATACTATGTACCACTACACCACATTCTATACTATGTACCACTATATACCACTATACACCACATTCTATACTATGTACCATTGTACACCATAATCTGGACTATGTACCTCTATACACCATATTCTATACTATGTACCACTATACACCATATTCTATACTATGTACCACTATACAGCTCTACACCACATTCTATACTATATGACACTATATATCATATTCTATACTATGTAGCACTATACACCATATTCTACACTCTGCACCACTATACAGGTCTACACCTAATTCTATGCTATGTATCACTATACACAATACTCTATACTATGCACCACTATACATCTCTACACCAAATTCTATACTATGTACCTCTATATACCATATTCTATACTATGTACCACTATACACTATATTCTATAATATGTACCACAATACAGCTCTACACCATTTTGTATACTTTGTACACTACACCATATTCTATACTATGTACCACTATACAGCTCAACACCATATTCTATACTATGTACCACTATACACCATATTCTATACTATTTACCACTATACACCATATTCTATACTATGTACCAATATACAGCTCTACAACACATTCTATACTATGTACTATTATACACCATATTCTATACTATGTACCACTATACAGCTCTACACCACATTCTATACTATGTACCACTATACAGCTCTACACCGTATTCTATACTATGTACTACTATACACCACATTCTATACTATGTACCGCTATACCACATTCTATACTATGTACCACTATACACCATATTCTATACTACGTACCTCTATACACCATATTCTACACAATGTACCACAGTACACCATATTCTATTCTATGTACCACTTACACCGTATTCTATACTATGTACCACTATACACCATATTCTATACTTTGTACCTCTATATACCATATTCTATACAATGTACCACAATACACCATATTCTATACTATGTACAACTATACACCGTATTCCATACTATGTACCTCTATACACCATTTTCTTTACTATGTACCGCTATACACCATATTCTATACTATGTACCACAATACAGCTCTACACTATTTTCTATACTATGTATCACTATACAACACTACACCATATTCTATACTATGTACCACTATACAGCTCTACACCATATTCTATACTATGTACTACTATACACCATATTCTATACTATGTACCACTATACACCATATTTCATACTATGTACCACTATACAGCTCTACACCACATTCTAAACTATGTACCACTATACAGCTCTACACCGTATTCAATACTATGTACTGCGATACACCACATTCTATACTATGTACCACTATACAGCTCTACACCATATACCTCTATACACCACATTCTATACTATGTACCACTACACCACATTCTATACTATGTACCACTATGTACCACTATACACCACATTCTATACTATGTACCATTGTACACCATAATCTGGACTATGTACCTCTATACACCATATTCTATACTATGTACCACTATACACCATATTCTATACTATGTACCACTATACAGCTCTACACCACATTCTATACTATATGACACTATATATCATATTCTATACTATGTAGCACTATACACCATATTCTACACTCTGCACCACTATACAGGTCTACACCTAATTCTATGCTATGTATCACTATACACAATACTCTATACTATGCACCACTATACATCTCTACACCAAATTCTATACTATGTACCTCTATATACCATATTCTATACTATGTACCACTATACACTATATTCTATAATATGTACCACAATACAGCTCTACACCATTTTGTATACTTTGTACCACTATACAACACTACACCATATTCTATACTATGTACCACTATACAGCTCAACACCATATTCTATACTATGTACCACTATACACCATATTCTATACTATTTACCACTATACACCATATTCTATACTATGTACCAATATACAGCTCTACAACACATTCTATACTATGTACTGCTATACACCATATTCTATACTATGTACCACTATACAGCTCTACACCACATTCTATACTATGTACCACTATACAGCTCTACACAGTATTCTATACTATGTACTACTATACACCACATTCTATACTATGTACCACTATACAGCTCTAAACCATATACATCTATACACCACATTCTATACTATGTACCGCTATACCACATTCTATACTATGTACCACTATACACCATATTCTATACTACGTACCTCTATACACCTAATTCTACACAATGTACCACAGTACACCATATTCTATACTATGTACCACTAATACACCATATTTTATACTATGTACCTCTATAGACCATATTCTAATCTATGTACCACTATACACCATATTCTATACTATGTACCACAATACAGCTCTACACCATATTCTATACTATGTCCCACTAAACAACACTACAAAATATTCTCTACTATGTACCACTATACAGCTCAACACCATATTCTATACTATGTACCACTATACACCATATTCTATACTATGTACCACTATACAGCTCTACAACACATTCTATACTATGTACTTCTACACACCATATTCTATACTATGTACCACTATACAGCTCTACACTACATTCTATACTATGTACCACTATACAGCTCTACACCGTATTCTATACTATGTACTACTATACACCACATTCTATACAATGTACCACTATACAGCTCTACACCATACACCACTATACACCACATTCTACATATGTACCACTACACCACATTCTATACTATTTACCACTATGTACCACTATACACCACATTCTATACTATGTACCACTATACCCCATATTCTATACTATGTACCTCTATACACCATATTCTATATTATGAACCACTATACACCATATTCTATACGATGTACCACTATATAGCTCTACACCACATTCTATACTATATACCACTATACTCCACATTCTAGACTATGTACTACTATACACCATATTCTATACAATGTACCTCTATACACCATAATCTATACTATATACCACTATACAGCACATCCTATACTATGTACCATTATACAGCTCTACACCATATTCTATACTATTTACCACTATACGCCATATTCTATACTATGTACCACTATAAACCTCTATTCTATGCTATGTACCACTATACAGCTCTATACCACATTCTATACTATGTACAACTGTACAGGTCTACACTATATTCTTTACTTAATACTACTATAGACCACATTCTATACTAAGTACCTCTATACACCATATTCTATAGTATGTAGCACTATACACCACATTCTATACTATGTACCACTATACAGCTCTACACCATATTCTATACTATGTACGACTATACACCATATTCTATACGATATATAACTATAGAGCTCTACCCCATATTCTGTACTATGTATATACCACTATACACTATATTCTATACTATGAACCACTATACAGCTCTACACCATATTCTATACTATTTACCACTATACACCATATTCTATACTATGTACCACTATAAACCTCTACACTATATTCTATGCTATGTACCACTATACAGCTCTATACCACATTCTATACTATGTACAATTGTACAGGTCTATACTATATTCTATACTTAATATTACTATAGACCACATTCTATACTAAGTACCTCTATACACTATATTTTATAGTATGTAGCACTATACACCACATTCTATACTATGTACCACTATACAGCTCTTCACCACATTCTATACTATGTACCACTATACACCATATTCTATACTATTTACCTCTAAACACCATATTCTATACTATATACCACTATTAACAATATTCTATACAATGTACCACTATACACCATATTCTATACGATGTACAACTATACAGCTCTACCCCATATTCTGTACTATGTATATACCACTATACACCATATTCTATACTATGAACCACTATACAGCTCTACACCATATTCTATACTATTTACCACTATATACCATATTCTATACTATGTACCACTATAAACCACTACACTATATTCTATGCTATGTACCACTATCCAGCATATTCTATACTAAGTACCTCTATACACCATATTCTATAGTATGTAGCACTATACACCACATTCTATACTATGTACCACTATACAGCTCTACACCATTTTCTATACTATGTACCACTATACACCTTATTATATACTTTGTACCACTATTCAGCTCTACACCACATTCTACTTATGTACCACTACACCACATTCTATACTATGTACCACTATGTACCACTATACACCACATTCTATACTATGTACCACTATACCCCATTTTCTATACTATGTACCTCTATACACCATATTCTATACTATGTACCACTATACACTATATTCTATACGATGTACCACTATATAGCTCTACACCACATTCTATACTATATACCACTATACTCCACATTCTAGGCTATGTACTACTATACTCCATATTCTATACTATGTACCTCTATACACCATAATCTATACTATATACCACTATACACCACATCCTATACTTTGTACCATTATACAGCTCTTACCACATTCTATACTATGTACCACTATACACCATATTCTATACTATTTACGTCTATACACCATATTCTATACTATATACCACTTTTAACCATATTCTATACAATGTACCACTATACACCATATTCTATTTGATATACAACTATACAGCTCTACCCCATATTCTGTACTATGTATATACCACTATACACCATATTCTATACTATGAACCACTATACAGCTCTACACCATATTCTATACTATTTACCACTATACACCATATTCTATACTATGTACCACTATAAACCTCTACACTATATTCTATGCTATGTACCACTATACTGCTCTATACCACATTCTATACTATGTACAACTGTACAGGTCTACACTATATTCTACACTTAATACTACTATAGACCACATTCTATACTAAGTACCTCTATACACCATATTCTATAGTATGTAGCACTATACACCACATTCTATACTATGTACCACTATACAGCTCTACACCATATTCTATACTATGTACCACTATACACCATATTCTATACTATGTACCACTATACACCACATCCTATACTATGTACCCTTATACAGCTCTACATCACATTCTATACTATGTACCACTATACACCATATTCTATACTATGTACCTCTATACACCATATTCTATACTATGTACCTCTATACAACATATTCTAGACTATGTACCACTTTACACCATATTCTATACTATATACCACTATACAGCTCTACCCCATATTCTATGCCATGTACCACTATACAGCTCTGCACCACATTCTATACTATGTACCACTGTACAGCTCTACACCATATTCTATACTATATACTACTATACACCACATTCTATACTATGTACCACTATAAACCATATTCTATACTATGTAACACTATACACCACATTCTATACTATGTACCACTATACAGCTTTACACCATGTTCTATACTATATACCACTATACACCATATTCTATACTATGTACCACTATAAACAACATTCTATACTATGTACCACCATACACCATATTCTATACTATGTACCACTATACACCATATTCTATACTATATACCACTATACAACATATTCTAGACTATGTACCACTTTACACCATATTCTACACTATATACCACTTAACAGCTCTACCCCATATTCTATGCCATGTACCACTATACAGCTCTGTACCACATTCTATACTATGTACCTCTATACTGCTCTACACCAAATTCTATACAATGTACCACTATACACAACATTCTATACTATGTACCACTATCCACCATATACTGTACTATGTACCTCTATACACCATATTCTATACAATTTACCACAATACACCATATTCTATACTATATACCACTATACACCATATTCTATACTATGTACCTATATACACCATATTATATACTATGTACCACTGTACACCATATTCTATACTATGTACCACTATACATCTCTACACCAAATTGTATACTATATACCACTATACACCATATTCTGTAATATGTAGCACTATACACCATATTCTATTCTCTGCACCACTATACAGCTCTACACCATATTCTAGGCTATGTATCACTCTACACAATACTCTATACTATGCAACACTATACAGCTCTACACCAAATTCTATACTATGTACCTCTATATACCATATTCTATACTATGTACCACTATACAGCTCTACACCACATTCTATACTATGTACCACTATACATCATATTCTATACTATGTACCACTATACAGCTCTACATCACATTCTATAATATGTACCACTATACACCATATTCTATACTATGTACCTCTATACACAATATTCTATACTATGTACCTCTATACAACATATTCTAGACTATGTACCACTTTACACCATATTCTATACTATATACCACTATACAGATCTACCCCATATTCTTTGCAATGTACCACTATACAGCTCTGCACCACATTCTATACTATGTACCATTGTACAGCTCTACACCATATTCTATACTATATACTACTATACACCACATTCTATACTATGTACCACTATAAACCATATTCTATACTATGTGACACTATACACCACATTCTATACTATGTACCACTATACAGCGCTCTACACCATATTTTATACTATGTACCAATATTCAGCTCTACACCATGTTCTATACTATATACCACTATACACCATATTCTATACTATGTACCACTGTAAACAACATTCTTTACTATGTACCACTATACACCATATTCTATACTATGTACCACTATACACCATATTCTATACTATATACCACTATACAACATATTCTAGACTATGTACCACTTTACACCATATTCTGTACTATATACTACTTAGAAGCTCTACCCCATATTCTATGCCATGTACCACTATACAGCTCTGTACCACATTCTATACTATGTACCACTATACAGCTCTATACCACATTCTATATGATGTACCATTATACAGCTCTACACCACATTCTATACTATGTACCACAATACACCACATTATATACTATGTACCAATATACAGCTTTAAACCATATTCTATACAATGTACCACAATACACCATATTCTATGTACCACTATACACCATGTTCTATACTATGTACCACTATACACCATATTCTATACTCTGTACCTCTATACACCATATTCTATACTATAGACCACTATACACCATATTCTATACTATATACGACACAGCTCTACCCTGTAATCTATAGCAAGTACCACTATACACCATATTCTATACTATGTATCACTATACACCATATTCTATACTATGTTTCACTATACACCATATTCTATACTATGTACCACTATACAGCTCTACACCATATTTTATGCTATGTACCACAAAACTATACACCATATTCTATACTATGTACCACTATACAGCACTACACCATATACTATACTATGTACCACTATACAGCTCTACACCATGTTCTATACTATGTTTCCACTATACAACACATTCTATGCTATGTACCACTATACACCATATTCTAAACTATGTACCACTATACACCATATTCTATACTATGTACCACTATACACCACATTCTATGCTATGTACCACTATACACCATATTCTATACTGTGTACCACTATACACCATATTCTATACTATATACCACTATACACCATATTCTATACTATGTACCACTATACAGCTCTACACCATATTCTATACTATGTATCTCTATACACCAAATTCTATACTATATACCCACTATACAGTTCTATACCATATTCTATACTATATACGACTATACACCATATTCTATACTATGTACCACTATACAGTTCTATACCAAATTCAATACTATGTACCATTATACAGCTCCTACACCACATTCTATACTTTGTACCACTATACATACACCATATTCAATACTATGTACCCACTATACACCATATTCTATACTATATACCACAATACACCATATTCTATACTATGTACCATTATACACCATATTCTATACTATGTATCACTATACATTATATTCTATACTATGTACCACTATACAGCTCTACACTATATTCTATACTATGTACCACTATACACCATATTCTATACTATCTACCACTATACAGCTCTACACCATATTCTATACTATGTACCACTATACAGCTCGACACCACATTCTATACTATGTACCCACTATATACCACATTCTATACTATGTACCACTATACAGCTCTACACCATAATCTATACTATGTACCACTATACACCACATTCTAGAATATGTACTACTATACACCATATTCAATATTATGTTCCTCTATACAACATATTCTATACTATATACCACTATACACCACATCCTATACTATGTACCACTATTCAGCTCTACACCATAATCTATACTATGTACCACTATACACCACATTCTAGACTATGTACTACTATACACCATATTCAATATTATGTCCTCTATACACCATATTCTATACTATATCACCACTATACACCACATCCTATACTATGTACCATTATACAGCTCTTCACCACATCCTATACTATGTACCGACAATACACCATATTCTATACTATTCACCTCTATACACTATATTCTATACTATATACCCACTATTAACCATATTATATACAATGTACCACTATACACCATATTCTATACGATATACAACTATGCAGCTCTACCCCATATTTTATACTATGTATATACAACTATAAACCATATTCTATACTATGAACCACTATACAGCTCTACACCATATTCTATACTATTTACCACTATACACCATATTCTATACTATGTACCACTATAAACCCTCTACACTATATTGTATGCTATGTACCACTATACAGCTCTAAACCACATTCTATACTATGCATAACTGTACAGCTCTACACCATATTCTATACTATAAACTACTATAGACCACATTCTATACTAAGTACCACTATACACCATATTCTATACTATGTAGCACTATACACCACATTCTATACTATGTACCACTATACAGCTCTACACTACATTCTATACTATGTACCACTAATACACCATATTCTATACTATGTACCACTATTCAGCTCTACACCACATTCTATACTATGTACCGCTATACATCATATTCTATGTACCACTATAACACCATATTCTAGACTATGTAACACTATACACCATATTCTAGAGAATGTACCTCTATACACCATATTCTATACTATGTACATCTATACACCATATTAAATACTATGTACCACTATACACCACATTCTATTCTATGTACCACTATACACACATTCTATACTATGTACCATTATACAGCTTTACACCACAATCTATACTATGTACCACTATGCAACATATTCTATACTATTTTAGCACTTTACAGCTCTACACCAAATTCTATACTATGTACCACTATACACCACATTCTACACTATGTACCACTATACAGCTTTACACCATTCAACACTATACACCACATTCTCTACTATGTACCACTACACCACATTCTATACTATGTACCACTATGTACCACTATACACCATATTCTAGACTATGTACTACTATACACCACATCCTATACTATGTACCATTATACAGCTCTTCACCACATTCTATACTATGTAACACTATACACCATAATCTATACTATTTACATCCTATACACCATATTCTATACTATATACCACTATTAACCATATTCTATACAATGTACCAATACACCATATTCTATAAGATATACAACTATACAGCTCTACCCCATATTCTGTACTATGTATATACCACTATACACCATATTATATACTATGAACCACTATACAGCTCTACACCATATTCTATACTAATTACCACTATACACCATATTCTAATTACTATGTACCGCTATAAACCTCTACACTATATTCTGTGTTATGTACCACTATACAGCTCTATACCACATTCTATACTATGTACAACTATTCAGCTCTACACCATATTCTATACTTTATACTGCTATAGACCACATTCTATATACTAAGTACCTCTATACACAATATTCTATAGTATTTAGCACTATAACACCACATTCTATACTATGTACCACTATACAGCTCTACACCACATTCTATACTATGTACCACTATACACCATATTCTATACTATGTAATACTATACACCACATTCTATACTATGTACCACTATACACCATATTCTATACTGTGTGCCTCTATACACTATATTCTATACTATGTACCATTATACAGCTTTATACCACTTTCTATACTATGTACCTCTATACACCACATTCTATACAATGTACCACTATACAGCTCTATACCAAATTCTATGCTATGTTCCTCTATACACGTTATTTTATACTATGTACCACTATACAGCTCTATACCAAAGTCTATACTATGTACCACTATACACCACATTCTATACTATGTAACGCTATACACCATATTATATACTATGTACCTCTATACACCATATTCTATACTATGTACCACTATAAACCATATTCTATACTATGTACCACAATACACCATATTCTATACTATGTACCACCTATACACCATATTCTATACTATGTACCACAATACAGCTCTTCACCATATTCTATACTATGTACCACTGTACAGCACTACACCATATTCTATACTATGTATCACTATACAGGTCTACACCATATTCTATACCATGTACCATTATACAACATATTCTATACTATGTACCTCTTTACACCATATTCTATACTATGTACCACTATACACCACATTCTATTCTATGTACCTCTATACACCATATTCTATACAATGCACCACTATTCACCATATTCTATACTATATACAACTATACAGCTCTACCCCATTTTCTTTACTCTGTAACCACTATACACCATATTCTATACTATGTACCACTATATACCATATTCTATACTTTGTACCTCTATATACAATATTCTATACAATGTACCACATTACACCATATTCTATACTATGTACCAGCTATACACCGTATTCCATACTATGTACCACTATACACTATTTTCTATACTATGTACCTCTATACACCATATTCTATACTATATACCACTATACACCATATTCTATACTATGTACCACAATACAACTCTACCCCCATATTGTGTACTATGTATATACCACTATACACCATATTCTTTACTATGAACCACTATACAGCTCTACAACCCATATTCTATACTATTTACCACTATACACCATATTCTATACTATGTACCACTATAAACCTCTACACTATATTCTGTGTTATGTACCACTATACAGCTCTATACCACATTCTATACTATATACTACTATAGACCACATTCTATACTAAGTACCTCTATACACAATATTCTATAGTATTTAGCACTATACACCACATTCTATACTATGTACCACTATACCGCTCTACACCACATTCTATACTATGTACCAATATACACCATATTCCATACTATGTAATACTATACACCATATTCTAGACGATGTAACCTCTATACACCATATTCTATACTATGTACCTCTATACACCATATAAATATACTATGTACCACTATACACCATATTCTATACTATGTGAATCTATACACTATATTCTATACTGTGTACCATTATACAGCTTTATACCACTTTCTATACTATGTACCACTATACACCACATTCTATACTATGTACCACTATTCAGCTCTATACCAAATTCTATGCTATGTTCCTCTATACACGTTATTTTATACTATATACCACTATACAGCTCTACACCAAATTCTATACTATGTACCACTATACACCACATTCTATACTATGTAACGCTATACACCATATTCTATACTATGTACCTCTATACACCATATTCTATACTATGTACCACTATAAACCATATTCTATACTATGTACCACAATACACCATATTCAATACTATGTACAACTATACACCATATTCTATACTATGTACAACTATACACCATATTTCTATACTATGTACCACTATACACCATATCTATACTATGTACCACTATACACCATATTCTATACTATGTACCACTTTACACCATATTCTAAACTATGTACCACTATACAGCAATTCACCACAATCTATACTATGTACCACTACACACCATATTCTATACTATGTACCACTGTACAGCTCTACACGACATTCTATACTATGTACCACTATGCAGCTCTACACCATATTCTATACTATGTACTACTATACACCACATTCTATACTATGTACCACTATACAGCTATACATCATATACCACTATACACCACATTCTATACTATGTACCACTATGTACATATACACTATTTTATATACTATGCACCAATACACACCATATTCTGTACTATGTGCCTCTATACACCATATTCTATACTATGTACTACTATACACCATATTCTCTACTATGTACCACAAAACAGCTCTACACAATACTCTAAACTATGTACCACTATACAGCTCTACACCATATTCTTTACTATGTGCCACTATACACCATATTCAATACTATGTACCACTTTACACCATATTCTATACTATATACCACTATACACCACATTCTATACTATGTAACGCTATACACCATATTCTATACTATGTACCTCTATACACCATATTCTATACTATGTACCACTATACACCATATTCTCTACTATGTACCACAAAACAGCTCTACACAATATTCTAAACTATGTACCACTATACTGCACTACACCATTTTCTGTACTATGTACCACTATACAGCTCTACACCATATTCTTTACTATGTACCACTATACACCATATTCAATACTATGTACCACTTTACACCATATTCTATACTATGTACCACTATACACCACATTCTATACTATGTACCTCTATACACCATATTATATACAATGTACCACTATACACCATATTCTATACTATATACAACTATACAGCTCTACCCATTTTCTTTACTCTGTACCACTATACACCATATTCTATACTATGTACCACTATATACCTTATTCTATACTTTGTACCTCTATATACAATATTCTTGGTGTATAGTGGTATATAGTATAAATTATGGTGTATTGAGGTACATAGTATAGAATATGGTGTATAGTGGTACATAGTCTAGAATGTGGTGTATAGTGGTACATAGAATATGGTGTATAGTGGTACAAAGTATAGAATGTGGTGTAGAGCTGTATAGTGGTACATAGTATAGAATATGGTGTATAGTGGTACGTAGTCTAGAATGTGGTGTATAGAGGTACAAAGTATAGAATAATGGTGTGCAGTGGTACATAGTATAGAATGTGGTGTAGAGCTGTATAGTGGTATATAATATGGAATGAGGTGTATTGTGTTACATTTTATAGAATATGGTGTATAGTGGTACATAGTATAGAATGTGGTGTATAGTAGTATATAGTATAGAATATGGTGTAGAGCTGTATAGTGGTACATTAGTATAGAATGTGGTATACAGCTGTATAGTGGGTACATAGTATAGAATATGGTGTAGAGGTGAATAGTGGTAACATAGTTTAGAATATGGTGTATAGTGGTATATAGTATAGAATATGGTGTAGAGCTGTATAGTGGTTCATAGTATAGAAAATGGTGTATAGTAGTACATAGTATAGAATATGGGGTGAGATATATAGTTGTTTATAGTATAGAATATGGTTTATAGTGGTACATAGTATAGAATATGGTGTATAGTGGTATAAAGTATAGAATATGGTGTATAGAGGTACGAAGTATAGAATATGGTGTATAGATGTACATAGTATAAAATATGGTGTATAGTGGTACATAGTCTAGAATATGGTGTATAGTGGTACAAAATATAGAATGTCGTGTACAGCTGTATAGTGGTACATAGTATAGAATATGGTGTAGAGCTGTATAGTGGTACATAGTATACAACAGTGTGTATAGTGGTATATAGTATAGAATATAGTGTATAGCTGTACAGTGGTGCATAGTATAGAGTATTGTGTATAGTGATACATAGCATATAATATGGTGTAGAGATGTATAGTGGTACATATTATAGAATATGGTGTATAGTGGTATATAGTACAGAATGTGGTGTAGAGCTGTATAGTGGTACATAGTATAGAATATGGTGTATAGTGCTACATAGTATAGAATATGGTGTATAGTGGTACATAGTATATAATGTGGTGTAAAGTGATACATAGTATAGAATATGGTGTATAGTGGTATATAATATAGAATATGATGTAGAGCTGTATTGTGGTACATAGTATAGAATATGGTGTTTAGTTGTACATAGTATAGAATGTGGTGTAGAGCTGTATAATGGTACATAGTATTGAATTTGGTGTAGTGTTGTATAGTGGTACATAGTATAGAATGTGGTGTAGTGGTACATAGTATAGAATGTGGTGTATAGTAGTACATAGTATAGAATACGGTGTAGAGCTGTATATTAGTACATAGTATAGAATATTGTGTAGTGTTGTATAGTGGTACATAGTATAGAAAATGGTGTATAGTGGGAAAAAGTATAGAATGTTGTGTATAGTGGTACATAGTATAGAATATAGTGTAGAGTTGTATAGTGGTACATAGTATAGAATATGGTGTTGAGCTGTATAGTGGTACATAGTATAGAATATGGTGTATAGTTTGTGGTACATAGCATAAAATATGGTGTAGAGCAGTATAGTGGTACATAGTATAGAATATGGTGCATAGTGATACATAGTATAGAATATGGTGTAACGTGATACATAGTATAGAATATGGTGTATAGTGGTACATGGTATAGATTATGGGGTAGAGCTGTATAGTGGTATATAGTATAGAATATGGTGTATAGTGGTACATAGTATAGAATATGGTGTATAGAATATGGTGTATAGTGGTACATAGTATAGAATATGGTGTATAGTGGTACATAGAATATGGTGTATTGTGGTACATTGTATAGAATGTTGTTTTAAAGCTGTATAGTGGTACATAGTATTGAATGTGGTGTATAGTGGTACATAATATAGAATGTGATGAAGAGCTGTATAGTGGTACATAGTATAGAACATGTTGTATAATGGTACATAGTATAGAATGTGGTGTAGAGCTGTATAATGGTACATAGTATAGAATGTGGTATAGAGCTGTATAGTGGTATATAGTATAGATGTGGTACAGAGCTGTACAGTGGTACATGGCATAGAATATGGGGTAAAGCTGTTAAGTGGTATATAGTACAGAATATGGTGTAAAGTGGTACATAGTCTAGAATATGGTGTATAGTGGTATATAGTATAGAATATTGTGTATAGAGGTACATAGTATAGAATATGTTGTATAGTGGTACATAGTATAGAATGTGGTGTAGAGCTGTATAATGGTACATAGTGTAGAATTTGGTATAGAGCTGTATAGTGGTACATAGTTTAGAATATGGTATATAGAGGTACATAGTATAGAATTTGGTGTAGAGCTGTATAGTGGTGCATAGTATAGAGTATTGTGTAGAGTGATACATAGCATAGAATATGGTGTAGAGCTGTATAGTGGTGCAGAGCATAGAATATGGTGTATAGTGCTACATATTACAGAATATGGTGTATATAGGTACATAGTATAGAATATGGTGTATAGTGGTACATAGTATAGAATATGGTGTATATAGGTACATAGTATAGAATATGGTGTATAGTGGTATATAGTATAGAATATGGTGTATTGTGGTAAATTGTATAGAATATGGTGTATAGAGGTACATAGTACAGAATATGGTGTATAGAGGTAAATAGTATAGAATGTGGTGTATAGTGGTACATTGTATAGAATTTGGTGTAGAGCTGTATAGTGGTACGTAGTATAGAATGTGGTACAGAGCTGTATAGTGGTACATGGCATAGAATATGGGGTAGAGCTGTTAAGAGGTATGTAGTGTAAAATATGGTGTAAAGTGGTACATAGTCTAGAATATGTTGTATAGTGGTATATAGTATAGAATATGGTGTATAGTGGTACATAGTATAGAATATGGTGTATAGTGGTATATAGTATAGAACATGGTGTAGAGCTGAATATTGGTATATAGTATAAAATATGGTGTAGAGCTGAATAGTGGTACATAGTATAGAATGTGGTGTATAGTGTTACATAGTATAGAATATGGTTTATAATGGTACATAGTATAGAATGTGGTGTATAGTAGTATATAGTATAGAATATTGTGTAGAGCTGTACAGTGGAACATAGTATAGAATGTGGTGCAGAACTGTATAGTGGTACATGGCATAGAATATGGGGTAGAGCTGTATAGTGGTATATAGTATAGAATATGGTGTAAAGTGGTACATAGTCTAGAATATGTTGTATAGAGGTACATAGTATAGAATATGGTGTATAGAGGTACATAGTATAGAATATGGTGTATAGTGGTACATAGTATAGAATGTGATGTAGAGCTGTATAGTGGTTCATAGTATAGAATATGATGTATAGAGGTACATAGTATAGAATATGGTGTATAGAGGTACATAGTATAGAATATGGTGTATAGTGGTACATAGTATAAAATGTGGTGTATAGTGGTATATAGTGGTACATAGTATAGAATGTGGTGTAGTGGTACATAGTATAGAATGTGGTGTATAGTAGTACATAGTATAGAATACGGTGTAGAGCTGTATATTAGTACATAGTATAGAATATGGTGTAGTGTTGTACAGTGGTACATAATATAGAATATGGTGTAGAGTTGTATAGTGGTACATAGTATAGAAAATGGTGTATAGAGGGAAAAAGTATAGAATGTGGTGTATAGTGGTACATAGTATAGAATATAGTGTATAAAGACACATAGTATAGAATATGGTGTATAGTGGTACATAGTATAGAATGAGTTGTATAGTGGTACATAGTATATAATATGGTGTATAGTGGTACACAGAATATGATGTATAGCGGTACATAGTATAGAATGTGGTGTAGAGCTGAATAGTGGTACATAGTTAAGAATATGGTGTATAGTGGTACATAGTATAGAATATGATGTAGAGCTGTATAGTGGTACATAGTATAGAATGTGGTGTATAGTGTTACATACTATAGAATATGGTGTATAGAGGTATTTAGTATAGAATGTGGTCTATAGTAGTATATAGTATAGAATGTGTTGTAGAGCTTTATAGTGGTACATAGCATAGAATATAGTGTAGAGGTTTATAGTGGTACATAGTATAGAATATGGTGTATAGTGGTAAATAGTATAGAATATGGTGTAGAGCTTTATAGTGGTTCATAGTATAGAATATGGTGTATAGTGGTATATACATAGTACAGAATATGGGGTAGAGCTGTATAGTTGTATATCATATAGAATATGGTGTATAGTTGTACATTGTACAGAATATGGTTAATAGTGGTATATAGTATTGAATATGGTGTATAGAGTTAAATAGTATAGAATATGGTGTATAGTGGTACATAGTATAGAATGTGGTGAAGAGCTGTATAATGGTACATAGTATAGGATGTGGTGTATAGTGGTATATAGTATAGAATATGGTGTATAGAGGTACATAGTATAGAATATGGTGTATAGTAATACATAGTCTAGAATGTGGTGTATAGTGGTATATAGTATAGAATGTGGTGTAGAGCTGTACAGTGGTACATCGTATAGAATATGGTGTATAGTGGTACATAGTATAGAATATGGTGTATACAGGTACATAGTATAGAATATGGGGTATAGTGGTACATAGTATAGAATGCAGTGTATAGTGGTACATAGTGGTACATAGTTTAGAATGTGGTGTAGTGGTACATAGTATAGAATGTGGTGTATAGTGGTACATAGTATGTAATATGGTGTATAGAGGTACATAGTATAGAATATGGTGTATAGTGTTACATAGTCTAGAATATGGTGGTATAGTGGTACACAGAATATGATGTATAGCGGTACATAGTATGTGGTGTATAGCTGAATAGTGGTACATAGTATAGAATATGGTGTAGAGCTGTATAGTGGTACATAGTATATAATGTGGTGTATAGTGCTACATACTATAGAATATGGTGTATAGAGGTATTTAATATAGAATGTGGTCTATAGTAGTATATAGTATAGAATGTGTTGAAGAGCTTTATAGTGGTACATAGCATAGAATATAGTGTAGAGGTTTATAGTGGTACATAGTAAAGAATATGGTGTAGAGCTGTATAGTGGTTCATAGTATAGAATAATGTTTATATTGGTATATACATAGTACAGAATATGGGGTAGAGCTGTATAGTTGTATATCATATAGAATATGGTGTATAGTTGTACATTGTATAGAATATGGTTAATAGTGGTATATAGTATAGAATATGGTGTATATAGGTAAATAGTATAGAATATGGTGTATAGTGGTACATAGTATGGAATACAGTGTATAGTGGTACATAGTATAGAATATGGTGTATTGTGATATATAGTGTAGAATATGGTGTATAGTGGTACATAGTATACAATATAGTGTATAGTAGTACATTGTCTAGAATGTGGTGTATAGTGGTATATAATATAGAATGTGATGTAGAGCTGTATAAGTGGTACATCGTATAGAATATGGTGTATAGTGGTACATAGTATAGAATATGGTGTATAGAGGTACATAGTATAGAATATGGGGTATAGTGGTACATAGTATAGAATGCAGTGTATAGTGGTACATAGTGGTACATAGTTTAGAATGTGGTGTAGTGGTACATAGTATAGAATGTGGTGTATAGTGGTGTATGGTGTAGAGCTGTATAGTGGTACATAGTATAGAATGCGGTGTATAGTAGTACATAGTATAGAATACGGTGTAGAGCTGTTTATTAGTACATAGTATAGAATATGGTGTGTAGAGGTACATAGTATAGAAGGTGTTGTAGAGCTGTATAGTGGTACATAGTATAGAATTTGGTGTATAGTGGTACATAGTATAGAATATGGTGTATAGAGGAACATAGTATAGAATGTGGTGTAGAGATGTATAGTGGTACATAGTATAGAATATGGTGTATTGTGGTACATTGTATAGAATTTGGTGTATAGTGGTACATAGTATAGAATATGGTGTATAGAGGTACATAGTATAGAATATGGTGTATAGTGCTACATAGTATAGAATGTGTTGTATAGTGGTACATAGTATAAAATATGGTGTATAGTGGTATATAGTATAGTATATGGTATATAGTGGTAAACAGTATAGGATATGGTGTATTGTGGTACATAGTATAGAATGTGGTGTATAGTGGTACACAGTATAGAATATGGTGTATAGAAGTACATAGTATAGAATATGGTGTATAGTGGTACAAAGTATAGAATATGGTGTATAGTGCTACATAGTATAGAATGTGGTGTGTAGTGGTACATAGTATAAATTATGGGATATAGAGGTACATAGTTTAGAATATGGTGTATAGTGGTACATATTCGAGAATGTGGTGTATAGTGGTACATAGAATATGGTGTATAGTGGTACATAGTATAGAATGTGGTGTAGAGCTGTATAGTGGTACATAGTATAGAATATGGTGTATAGTTGTACGTAGTATAGAATGTGGTGTAGAGCTGTATAATAGTACATAGTATAGAATGTGGTGTATAGTGGTACATAGTATAGAATGTGATTTAGAGCTGTATAATGGTACATAGTATAGAATATGGTGTATAGTGGTACATAGTCTAGAATGTTGTGTATAGTGGTACATAGTATAGAATATGGTGTACAGTGGTACATAGTATATATTGTGGTGTAGAGCTGTATAATGGTACATAGTATAGAATGTGGTGTATAGTGTTACATTTTATAGAATATGGTGAATAGCGTTACAAAGTATAGAATGTGGTGAATAGTGGTATATAGCAAAGAATATGGTGTAGAGCTGTATAGTGGTACATAGTATTGAATGTGGTATACAGCTGTATAGTGGTACATAGTATAGAATATGGTGTAGAGGTGAATAGTGGTACATAGTATAGAATATGGTGTAGAGCTATATAGTGGTTCATAGTATAGAAAATGGTGTATAGTAGTACATAGTATAGAATATGGGGTGAGCTATATAGTTGTTTATAGTATAGAATATGGTTTATAGTGGTACATAGTTTAGAATATGGTGTATAGTGGTATATAATATAGAATATGGTATATAGAGGTACATAGTATAGAATATGGTGTATAGATGTACATAGTATAGAATATGGTGTTTAGTGGTACATAGAATAGAACATGGTGTAGAGCTGTATAGTGGTACATAGTATACAATAGGGTGTATAGTGGTATATAGTATAAAATATGGTGTATAGCTGTACAGTGGTGCACAGTATAGAGTATTGTGTACAGTGATACATAGCATAGAATATGGTGTAGAGATGTATAGTGGTACATAGTATAGAATGTGGTGTAGAGCTGTATAGTGGTACATAGTATAGAATATGGTGTGTAGAGGGACATAGTATAGAATGTGTTGTAGAGCTGTATAGTGGTACATAGTATAGAATATGGTGTATAGTTGTACATAGTATAGAATATGGTTTATAGAGAAACATAGTATAGAATGTGGTGTGTAGTGGTACATAGTATAAATTATGGGGTATAGAGGTACATAGTTTAGAATATGGTGTATAGTGGTACATAGTCGAGAATGTGGTGTATAGTGGTACATAGAATATGGTGTATAGTGGTACATAGTATAGAATGTGGTGTAGAGCTGTATAGTGGTACATAGTATAGAATATGGTGTATAGTTGTACATAGTATAGAATGTGGTGTAGAGCTGTATAATAGTACATAGTATAGAATGTGGTGTATAGTGGTACATAGTATAGAATGTGATTTAGAGCTGTATAATGGTACATAGTATAGAATATGGTGTATAGTGGTACATATTCTAGAATGTTGTGTATAGTGGTACATAGTATAGAATATGGTGTACAGTGGTACATAGTATATATTGTGGTGTAGAGCTGTATAATGGTACATAGTATAGAATTTGGTGTATAGTGTTACATTTTATAGAATATGGTGAATAGCGTTACAAAGTATAGAATGTGGTGAATAGTGGTATATAGCAAAGAATATGGTGTAGAGCTGTATAGTGGTACATAGTATTGAATGTGGTATACAGCTGTATAGTGGTACATAGTATAGAATATGGTGTAGAGGTGAATAGTGGTACATAGTATAGAATATGGTGTATAGTGGTATATAGTATAGAATTTGTTGTAGAGCTATATAGTGGTTCATAGTATAGAAAATGGTGTATAGTAGTACATAGTATAGAATATGGGGTGAGCTATATAGTTGTTTATAGTATAGAATATGGTTTATAGTGGTACATAGTTTAGAATATGGTGTATAGTGGTATATAATATAGAACATGGTATTTAGAGGTACATAGTATAGAATATGGTGTATAGATGTACATAGTATAGAATATGGTGTTTAGTGGTACATAGTCTAGAATATGGTGTAGAGCTGTATAGTGGTACATAGAATAGAACATGGTGTAGAGCTGTATAGTGGTACATAGTATACAATAGGGTGTATAGTGGTATATAGTATAAAATATGGTGTATAGCTGTACAGTGGTGCACAGTATAGAGTATTGTGTACAGTGATACATAGCATAGAATATGGTGTAGAGATGTATAGTGGTACATAGTATAGAATGTGGTGTAGAGCTGTATAGTGGTACATAGTATAGAATATGGTCTATTGTGGTACATTGTATAGAATATGTGGTATAGTGGTACATAGTATAGAATATGGTGTACAGAGGTACATAGTATAGAATATGGTGTATAGTGCTACATAGTATAGAATGTGTTGTATATTGGTACATAGTATAAAATATGGTGTTTAGCGGTATATAGTATAGAATATGGTATATAGTGGTAAATAGTATAGAATATGGTGTATTGTGGTACATAGTATAGAATATGGTGTATAGTGGTACACAGTATAGAATATGGTGTATAGAGGTACATAGTATAGAATATGGTGTATAGTGGTACATAGTATAGAATATGGTGTATAGTGCTACATAGTACAGAATGTGGTGTGTAGTGGTACATAGTATAAATTATGGTGTATAGAGGTACATAGTATAGAATATGGGGTATAGTGGTACATAGTCTAGAATGTGGTGTATAGTGGTACATAGTATAGAATGTGGTGTAAAGCTGTATAGTGGTACATAGTATAGAATATGGTGTATAGTGGTGCAAAGTATAGAATGTGGTGTAGAGCTGTATAATGGTACATAGTATAGAATGTGGTGTATAGTGGTGCATAGTATAGAATGTGATTTAGAGCTGTATAATGGTGCATAGTATAGAATATGGTGTATAGTGGTACATAGTCTAGAATGTGGTGTATAGTGGTACATAGTATAGAATATAGTGTACAGTGGTACATAGTATAGAATGTGGTGTAGAGCTGTATAGTGGTACATAGTATATATTGTGCTGTAGAGCTGTATAATGGTACATAGTATAGAATGTGGTGTATAGTAGTATATAGTATAGAATATGGTGTAGAGCTGTATAGTGGTACATAGTATAGAATGTGGTATACAGCTGTAGAGTGGTACATAGTATAGAATATGGTGTAGAGGTGAATAGTGGTACATAGTATAGAATATGGTGTATAGTGGTATATAGTACAGAATATGGTGTAGAGCTATATAGTGGTTCATAGTATAGAAAATGGTGTATAGTAGTACATAGTATAGAATATGGGGTGAGCTATATAGTTGTTTATAGTATAGAATATGGTTTATAGTGGTACATAGTTTAGAATATGGTGCATAGTGGTATATAGTATAGAATATGGTGTACAGAGGTACATAGTATAGAATATGGTGTATAGATGTACATAGTATAGAATATGGTATATAGTGGTACATAGTCTAGAATATGGTGTAGAGCTGTATAGTGGTACATAGAATAGAATATGGTGTAGAGCTGTATAGTGGTACATAGTATACAATAGTGTGTATAGTGGTATATAGTATAGAATATGTTGTATAGCTGTACAGTGGTCTATAGTATAGAGTATTGTGTATAGTGATACATAGCATAGAATACGGTGTAGAGATGTTAAGTGGTAGGTAGTATAGAATATGGTGTTTAGTGCTACATAGTATAGAATATGGTGTTTAGTGGTACATAGTATAGAATGTGGTGTAGAGCTGTATAGTGGTACATAGTATAGAATATGGTGTATAGTTGTACATAGTATAGAATGTGGTGTAGAGCTGTATAATAGTACATAGTATAGAATGTGGTGTATAGTGGTACATAGTATAGAATGTGATTTAGAGCTGTATAATGGTACATAGTATAGAATATGGTGTATAGTGGTACATATTCTAGAATGTTGTGTATAGTGGTACATAGTATAGAATATGGTGTACAGTGGTACATAGTATATATTGTGGTGTAGAGCTGTATAATGGTACATAGTATAGAATTTGGTGTATAGTGTTACATTTTATAGAATATGGTGAATAGCGTTACAAAGTATAGAATGTGGTGAATAGTGGTATATAGCAAAGAATATGGTGTAGAGCTGTATAGTGGTACATAGTATTGAATGTGGTATACAGCTGTATAGTGGTACATAGTATAGAATATGGTGTAGAGGTGAATAGTGGTACATAGTATAGAATATGGTGTATAGTGGTATATAGTATAGAATTTGTTGTAGAGCTATATAGTGGTTCATAGTATAGAAAATGGTGTATAGTAGTACATAGTATAGAATATGGGGTGAGCTATATAGTTGTTTATAGTATAGAATATGGTTTATAGTGGTACATAGTTTAGAATATGGTGTATAGTGGTATATAATATAGAACATGGTATATAGAGGTACATAGTATAGAATATGGTGTATAGATGTACATAGTATAGAATATGGTGTTTAGTGGTACATAGTCTAGAATATGGTGTAGAGCTGTATAGTGGTACATAGAATAGAACATGGTGTAGAGCTGTATAGTGGAACATAGTATACAATAGGGTGTATAGTGGTATATAGTATAAAATATGGTGTATAGCTGTACAGTGGTGCACAGTATAGAGTATTGTGTACAGTGATACATAGCATAGAATATGGTGTAGAGATGTATAATGGTACATAGTATAGAATGTGGTGTAGAGCTGTATAGTGGTACATAGTATAGAATATGGTCTATTGTGGTACATTGTATAGAATATGGGGTATAGTGGTACATAGTATAGAATATGGTGTACAGAGGTACATAGTATAGAATATGGTGTATAGTGCTACATAGTATAGAATGTGTTGTATATTGGTACATAGTATAAAATATGGTGTTTAGCGGTATATAGTATAGAATATGGTATATAGTGGTAAATAGTATAGAATATGGTGTATTGTGGTACATAGTATAGAATATGGTGTATAGTGGTACACAGTATAGAATATGGTGTATAGAGGTACATAGTATAGAATATGGTGTATAGTGGTACATAGTATAGAATATGGTGTATAGTGCTACATAGTACAGAATGTGGTGTGTAGTGGTACATAGTATAAATTATGGTGTATAGAGGTACATAGTATAGAATATGGGGTATAGTGGTACATAGTCTAGAATGTGGTGTATAGTGGTACATAGTATAGAATGTGGTGTAAAGCTGTATAGTGGTACATAGTATAGAATATGGTGTATAGTGGTGCAAAGTATAGAATGTGGTGTAGAGCTGTATAATGGTACATAGTATAGAATGTGGTGTATAGTGGTGCATAGTATAGAATGTGATTTAGAGCTGTATAATGGTACATAGTATAGAATATGGTGTATAGTGGTACATAGTCTAGAATGTGGTGTATAGTGGTACATAGTATAGAATATAGTGTACAGTGGTACATAGTATAGAATGTGGTGTAGAGCTGTATAGTGGTACATAGTATATATTGTGCTGTAGAGCTGTATAATGGTACATAGTATAGAATGTGGTGTATAGTAGTATATAGTATAGAATATGGTGTAGAGCTGTATAGTGGTACATAGTATTGAATGTGGTATACAGCTGTAGAGTGGTACATAGTATAGAATATGGTGTAGAGGTGAATAGTGGTACATAGTATAGAATATGGTGTATAGTGGTATATAGTATAGAATATGGTGTAGAGCTATATAGTGGTTCATAGTATAGAAAATGGTGTATAGTAGTACATAGTATAGAATATGGGGTGAGCTATATAGTTGTTTATAGTATAGAATATGGTTTATAGTGGTACATAGTTTAGAATATGGTGCATAGTGGTATATAGTATAGAATATGGTGTACAGAGGTACATAGTATAGAATATGGTGTATAGATGTACATAGTATAGAATATGGTATATAGTGGTACATAGTCTAGAATATGGTGTAGAGCTGTATAGTGGTACATAGAATAGAATATGGTGTATAGATGTACATAGTATACAATAGTGTGTATAGTGGTATATAGTATAGAATATGTTGTATAGCTGTACAGTGGTCTATAGTATAGAGTATTGTGTATAGTGATACATAGCATAGAATACGGTGTAGAGATGTTAAGTGGTACGTAGTATAGAATATGGTGTTTAGTGCTACATAGTATAGAATATGGTGTATAGTGGCATATAGTACAGAATGTGGTGTAGAGCTGTATAGTGGTACATAGTATAGAATATGGTGTTTAGTGGTACATAGTATAGAATATGGTGTATAGTGGTACATAGTATAGAATGTGGTGTAAGTGGTACATAGTATAGAATATGGTGTATAGTGGTATATAATATAGAATATGATGTAGAGCTGTATTGTGGTACATAGTATAGAATATGGTGTATAGTGGTACATAGTATAGAATATGGTGTATAGCACATAGTATAGAATAAGGTGTATAGTGGTACATGGTATAGATTATGGGGTAGAGCTGTATAGTGGTATATAGTATAGAATATGGTGTATAGTGGTACATAGTATAGAATATGGTGTATAGTGGTACATAGTATAGAATATGGTGTATACTTGGTACATAGTATATGGTGTATTGTGGTACATTGTATAGAATGTGGTGTAGAGCTGTATAGTGGTTCATAGTATAGAATATGGTGTATAGTGGTACATAGTATAGAATGTGATGAAGAGCTGTATAGTGGTACATAGTATAGAATATGTTGTATAGTGGTACATAGTATAGAATGTGGAGTAGAGCTGTATAATGGTATTTAGTATAAAATGTGGTATAGAGCTGTATAGTGGTATATTGTATAGAATGTGGTGTATAGTGATACCTAGTATAGAATAAGGTGTACAGTGGTATATAGTTAAGAATGTTGTTTATAGTGGTACATAGTATAGAATCTGATGTATAGTATTATATAGTATAGAACACTGTGTAGAGCTGAATATTGGTATATTGTATAAAATATGGTGTAGAGCTGTATAGTGGTACATAGAATAGTATGTGGTGTATAGTAGTATATAGTATAGAATGTTGTACAGAGCTGTATAGTGGTACATGGCATAGAATATGGGGCAGAGCTGTTAAGTGGTATATAGTATAGAATATGGTGTAAAGTGGTACATTGTCTAGAATATGTTGTATAGAGGTACATAGTATAGAATATGGTGTATAGAGGTACAAAGTTTAGAATATGGTGTACAGTGGTACATAGTATAGAATGTGATGTAGAGCTGTATAGTGGTACATAGTATAGAATATGATGTATAGTGGTACATAGTATAGAATGTGGTGTAGAGCTGTATAATGGTACATAGTATTGAATTTGGTGTAGTGTTCTATAGTGGTACATAGTATAGAATGTGGTGTAGTGGTACATAGTATAGAATGTGGTGTATAGTAGTACATAGTATAGAATACGGTGTAGAGCTGTATATTAGTACATAGTATAGAATATGGTGTAGTGTTGTATAGTGGTACATAGTATAGAATATGGTGTAGAGCTGTATAGTGGTACATAGTATAGAAAATGGTGTATAGTGTGAAAAAGTATAGAATGTTGTGTATAGTGGTACATAGTATAGAATATAGTGTAGCGTTGTATAGTGGTACATAGTATAGAATATGGTGTTGAGCTGTATAGTGGTACATAGTATAGAATATGGTGTATAGTGGTACATAGTATAGAATATGGTGTATAGTGGTACATAGTATAGAATATGGTGTATAGTGGTACATAGAATATGGTGTATTGTGGTACATAGTATAGAATGTGATGTAGAGCTGTATAGTGGTACATAGTATAGAATATGGTATATAGAGGTACATAGTATAGAATTTGGTGTAGAGCTGTATAGTGGTGCATAGTATAGAGTATTGTGTAGAGTGATACATAGCATAGAATATGGTGTAGAGCTGTATAGTGGTGCAGAGCATAGAATATGGTGTATAGTGCTACATATTACAGAATATGGTGTATAGTGGTATATAGTATAGAATTTGGTGTAGAGCTGTATAGTGGTACATAGTATAGAATATGGTGTATAGTGGTAAATAGTATAGAATATGGTGTATATAGGTACATAGTATAGAATATGGTGTATAGTGGTATATAGTATAGAATATGGTGTATTGTGGTAAATTGTATAGAATATGGTGTATAGAGGTACATAGTACAGAATATGGTGTATAGAGGTAAATAGTATAGAATGTGGTGTATATTGGTACATTGTATAGAATTTGGTGTAGAGCTGTATAGTGGTACATAGTATAGAATGTGGTACAGAGCTATATAGTGGTACTTGGCATAGAATATGGGGTAGAGCTGTTAAGAGGTATATAGTGTAGAATATGGTGTAAAGTGGTACATAGTCTAGAATATGTTGTATAGTGGTATATAGTATAGAATATGGTGTATAGTGGTACATAGTATAGAATATGGTGTATAGTGGTACATAGTATAGAATGTTGTTTATAGTGGTACATAGTATAGAATATGGTGTACAGTGGTATATAGTATAGAACATGGTGTAGAGCTGAATATTGGTATATAGTATAAAATATGGTGTAGAGCTGTATAGTGGTACATAGTATAGAATGTGGTGTATAGTGTTACATAGTATAGAATATGGTTTATAGTGGTACATAGTATAGAATGTGGTGTATAGTAGTATATAGTATAGAATATTGTGTAGAGCTGTACAGTGGTACATAGTATAGAATGTGGTGCAGAGCTGTATAGTGGTACATGGCATAGAATATGGGGTAGAGCTGTATAGTGGTATATAGTATAGAATATGGTGTAAAGTGGTACATAGTCTAGAATATGTTGTATAGAGGTACATTGTATAGAATATGGTGTATAGAGGTACATAGTATAGAATATGGTGTATAGTGGTACATAGTATAGAATGTGATGTAGAGCTGTATAGTGGTACATAGTATAGAATATGATGTATAGAGGTACATAGTATTTAATATGGTGTATAGAGGTACATAGTATAGAATATGGTCTATAGTGGTACATAGTATAGAATGTGGTGCATAGTGGTATATAGTGGTACATAGTATAGAATGTGGTGTACTGGTACATAGTATAGAATGTGGTGTATAGTAGTACATAGTATAGAATACGGTGTAGAGCTGTATATTAGTACATAGTATAGAATATGGTGTAGTGTTGTATAGTGGTACATAGTATAGAATATGGTGTAGAGTTGTATAGTGGTACATAGTATAGAAAATGGTGTATAGAGGGAAAAAGTATAGAATGTGGTGTATAGTGGTACAAAGTATAGAATATAGTGTATAAAGACACATAGTATAGAATATGGTGTATAGTGGTACATAGTATAGAATGAGTTGTATAGTGGTACATAGTATATAATATGGTGCATAGTGGTACACAGAATATGATGTATAGTGGTACATAGTATAGAATGTGGTGTATAGTGGAACATAGTATGTAATATGGTGTATAGAGGTACATAGTATAGAATATGGTGTATAGTGTTACATATTCTAGAATATGGTGTATAGTGGTACACAGAATATGATGTATGGCGGTAAATAGTATAGAATGTGGTGTAGAGCTGAATAGTGGTACATAGTATAGAATATGGTGTATAGTGGTACATAGTATAGAATATGGTGTATAGCTGTATAGTGGTAAATAGTATAGAATGTGGTGTATAGTGCTACATACTATAGAATATGGTGTATAGAGGTACTTAGTATAGAATATGCTGTATAGTGGTACATAGCATAGATTATAGTGTAGAGGTTTATAGTGGTACATAGTACAGAATATGGTGTATAGTGGTAAATAGTATAGAATATGGTGTAGAGCTGTATAGTGGTTCATAGTATGGAATATGGTGTATAGTGGTATATACATAGTACAGAATATGGGGTAGAACTGTATAGTTGTATATCGTATAGAATATGGTGTATAGTGGTACATTGTATAGAATATTGTTAAGAGTGGTATATAGTATAGAATATGGTGTATAGAGTAAATAGTATAGAATATGGTGTATAGTGGTACATAGTATAGAATGTGGTGAAGAGCTGTATAATGGTACATAGTATAGGATGTGGTGTATAGTGGTACATAGTATAGAATATGGTGTATAGTGGTACATAGTATAGAATATGGTGTAGAGCTGTATAGTGGTACATAGTATAGAATGTGGTGTATAGTGCTACATACTATAGAATATGGTGTATAGAGGTACTTAGTATAGAATGTGGTCTATAGTAGTATTAAGTATAGAATATAGTGTAGACCTGTACAGTTGTACATAGTATAGAATGTGGTAGAGAGCTGTATAGTGGTACATAGCATAGAATATAGTGTAGAGGTTTACAGTGGTACATAGTATAGAATATGGCGTATAGTGGTAAATAGTATAGAATATGGTGTAGAGCTGTATAGTGGTTCATAGTATAGAATATGGTGTATAGTGGTATATACATAGTACAGAATAAGGGGTAGAGCTGTATAGTTGTATATCATATAGAATATGGTGTATAGTGGTACATTGTATAGAATATGGTTAAAAGTGGTATATAGTATAGAATATGGTGTATAGACGTAAATAGTATAGAATATGGTGTATAGTGGTACATAGTATAGAATGTGGTAAGAGCTGTATAATGGTACATAGCATAGGATGTGGTGTATAGTGGTATATAGTATAGATTATGGTGTATAGAGGTACATAGTATAGAATATGGAGTATAGTAGTACATAGCCTAGAATGTGGAGTATAGTGGTATATAGTATAGAATGTGGTGTAGAGCTATATAGTGGTACATCGTATAGAATATAGTGTATAGTGGTACATAGTATAGAATATGGTGTATAGAGGTACATAGTATAGAAAATGGGGTATAGTGGTACATAGTATAGAATGTGGTGTATAGTGGTACATAGTGGTACATAGTATAGAATGTGGTGTAGTGGTACATATGTAGAATGTGGTGTAGAGCTGAATAGTGGTACATAGTATATAATAAGGTGTATAGTGGTACATAGTATAGAATATGGTGTAGAGCTGTATAGTGGTACATAGTATAGAATGTGGTGTATAGTGCTACATACTATAGAATATGGTGTATAGTGGTACATAGCATAGAATATAGTGTAGAGGTTTATAGTGGTACATAGTATAGAATATCGTTTATAGTGGTAAATAGTATAGAATATGGTGTAGAGCTGTATAGTGGTTCATAGTATAGAATATGATGTATAGTGGTATATACATAGTACAGAATATGGGGTAGAGCTGTATAGTTGTACATCGTATAGAATATGGTGTATAGTGGTACATTGTATAGAATATTGTTAATAGTGGTATATAGTATAGAATATGGTGTTTAGAGGTAAATAGTATAGAATGTTTTGAAGAGCTGTATAATGGTACATAGTATAGGATGTGGTGTATAGTGGTACATAGTATAGAATATGGTGTAGAGCTGTATAGTGGTACATAGTATAGAATGTGGTGTATAGTGCTACATACTATAAAATATAGTGTATAGAGGTACATAGTATAGAATGTGGTCTATAGTAGTATTAAGTATAGAATATAGTATAGACCTGTACAGTTGTACATAGTATAGAATGTGGTATAGAGCTGTATAGTGGTACATAGCATAGAATATAGTGTAGTGTTTTATAGTGGTGCATAGTATAGAATATGGTGTATAGTGGTAAATAGTATAGAATATGGTGTAGAGCTGTATAGTGGTTCATAGTATAGAATATGGTGTAGAGCTGTATAGTGGTTCATAGTATAGAATATGGTGTATAGTGGTATATACATAGTACAGAATATGGGGAAGAGCTGTATAGTTATATATCGTATAGAATAAGGTGTATAGAGGTAAATAGTATAGAATATGGTGTATAGTGGTACATAGTATAGAATGTGGTGAAGAGCTGTATAATGGTACATAGTATAGGATGTGGTGTATAGTGGTATATAGTTTAGATTATGGTGTATAGTGGTACATTGTATAGAATATGGTGTATAGTAGTACATAGTCTAGAATGTGGAGTATAGTGGTATATAGTATAGAATGTGATGTAGAGCTATATAGTGGTACATCGTATAGAATATGGTGTATAGTGGTTCATAATATAGAATATGGTGTATAGAGGTACATAGTATAGAATATGGGGTATAGTGGTACATAGTATAGAATGTGGTGTATAGTGGTACATAGTGGTAAATAGTATAGAATGTGGTGTAGTGGTACATATGTAGAATGTGGTGTATAGTGGTGTATGGTGTAGAGCTGTATAGTGGTACATTGTATAGAATGTGGTCTATAGTAGTACATAGTATAGAATACGGTGTAGAGCTGTATAGTGGTACATAGTATAGAATGTAGTGTAGAGCTGTATAGTGGTACATAGTATAGAATTTGGTGTGTAGAAGTACATAGTATAGAATGTGTTGTAGAGCTGTATAGTGGTACATAGTATAGAATATGGTGTATAGTGGTACATAGTATAGAATATGGTGTTGAGCTGTATAGTGGTACATAGTAGAGAATATGGTGTAGTGTTGTTTAGTGGGACATAGTATAGAATATGGTGTAGAGCTGTATTGTGGTACATAGTATAGAATATGGTGTATAGTGGTACATAGAATAGAATATGGTCTATAGAGGTACATAGTATAAAATATGGTGTATTAGTGGTACATAGTATAGAATATGGTGTACTGTGGTACATTGTGTAGAATATGGTGTATAGAGGTACGTAGTATAGAATATGGTGTATAGTGCTACATATTATAGAATATGATATATAGTGTCATATAGTATAGAATGTGTTGTAGAGCTGTATAGTGGTACATAGTATAGAATATGGTGTATAGTGGTACATAGTATAGAATGTGATGAAGAGCTGTATAGTGGTACATAGTATAGAATATGGTTTAGTGTTGTATAGTGATACATAGTATAGAAAATAGTGTAGAGCTGTATTGTGGTACATAGTATAGAATATGGTGTATAGCGGTACATAGTAAAGAAAATGGTGTATAGAGGTACATAGTATGGAATACGGTGTATAGTTGTACATAGTATAGAATATGGTGTATTGTGGTACATTGTATAGAATATGGTATATAGAGGTACAAAGTATAGAATATGGTGTATAGTGGTACATAGTATAGAATGTGGTGTATAGTGGTACATAGTATAAAATTTGGTGTAGAGCTGTATAGTGGTACATAGTATAGAATATGTTGTATAGTGGTACATAGTATAGATTGTGGTGTAAAGCTGTATAATGGTACATAGTATAGAATGTGGTGTATAGTGGTACATAGTATAGAATGTGGTGTATAGTGGTATATAGTATAGAATATAGTGTACAGAGGTACATATTATAGAATGTGGTGTAGAACTGTATAGTGGTAAATAGTATAGAATATGTTTTATAGTGGTACATAGTATAGATTGTGGTGTAAAGCTGTATAATGGTACATAGTATAGAATGTGGTGTATAGTTGTACATAGTATAGAATATGGTGTATAGTGGTACATAGTATAGAATGTGGTGTAGAGCTTTATAGTGGTAAATAGTATAGAATATGTTGTATAGTGGTACATAGTATATATTGTGGTGTAAAGCACAATAATGGTACATAGTATAGAATGTGGTGTATAGTGGTACATAGTATAGAATATGGTGTATAGTGGTACATAGTATAGAATGTGGTGTAAAGTGGTACATAGTATATAATATGGTGTATAGAGGTACATAGTATAGAATATGGCATATAGAGGTACATAGTCTAGAATATGGTGTATAGTATTACATAGTCTAGAATATGGTGTATAATGGATAGTGGTACATAGTATAGAATGTGATGTAGAGCTGTATAGTGGTACATAGAATAGAATATGATGTATAGTGGTACATAGTATAGAATGTGGTGTAGAGCTGTATAATGGTACATAGTATTGAATTTGGTATAGAACTGTATAGTGGTACATAGTATAGAATATGGTGTATAGTGGAACACAGTATAGAATATGGTGTATAGTGGTACATAGCATAGAATGTGGTGTATAGTGGTACATAGTATATAATATGGTGTATTGTGGTACATAGTTTAGAATATGGTGTATAGTGGTACATAGCATAGAATGTGGTGTATAGTGGTACATAGTATAGAATATGGTGTATAGAGGTACATAGTATAGAATATGGTGTGTTTAGTGGTACATAGTATAGAATATGGTGTATAGTGGTACATAGTATAGAATATGGTGTATTGTGATACATAGTATAGAATATGGTGTATAGTGCTACATAGTATAGAATATGGTGTATAGAGGTACATAGTATAGAATTTGGTGTATAGAGAAACATAGTATAGAATGTGGTGTAGAGATGTATAGTGGTACATAGTATAGAATTTGGTGTATTGTGGTACATTGTATAGAATGTGGTGTAGAGCTGTATAGTGGTACATAGTATAGAATGTGGTGTATAGAGCAACATAGTATAGAATGTGGTGTAGAGCTGTTTAGTGGAACATAGTATAGAGCGTGGTGTATAGTGGTATATAGTATAGAATGTGGTATAAAGCTGTACAATGGTACATAGCATAGAATGTGGTGTATAGTGGTACATAGTATAGAATATAGTGTATAGTGGTACATAGTATAGAAAATGGTGTATAGAGGTACATAGTATAGAATATGGTGTGTATAGAGGTTCATATTATAGAATACAGTGTATAGTGGTACATAGTATAGAATATGGTGTATTGTGATACATAGTATAGAATATGGTGTACAGTGGTACATAGTATAGAATATGGTGTATAGAGATACAAAGTATAGAATATGGTGTATAGTGGAACATAGTATAGAATGTGGTGTATAGTGGAAAAGTATAGAATTTGGTGTAGAGCTATATATTGGTACATAGTATAGAATATGGTGTATAGAGGAACATAGTATAGAATGTGGTGTAGAGATGTATAGTGGTACATAGTATAGAATATGGTGTATTGTGGTACATTGTATAGAATATGGTGTATAGTGGTACATAGTATAGAATATGGTGTATAGAGGTACATTGTATAGAATATGGTGTATAGTGCTACATAGTATAGAATGTATTGTATAGTGGTACATAGAATAAAATATGGTGTATAGCGGTATATAGTATAGAATATGGTATATAGTGGTAAATAGTATAGAATTTGGTGTATTGTGGTACATAGTATAGAATATGGTGTATAGTGGTACACAGTATAGAATATGGTGTATAGAGGTACATAGTATAGAATATGGTGTATAGTGGTACATAATATAGAATGTGGTGTATAGTGGTACATAGTATAAAATATGGTGTATTGAGGTACATAGTATAGAATATGGTGTATAGTGGTACATAGTCTAGAATGTGGTGTATAGTGGTACATAGAATATGGTGTATAGTGGTACAAAGTATAGAATGTGGTGTAGAGCTGTATAGTGGTACATAGTATAGAATATGGTGTTTAGTGGTACGTAGTCTAGAATGTGGTGTATAGAGGTACATAGTATAGAATAAGGTGTGCAGTGGTTCATAGTATAGAATGTGGTGTAGAGCTGTATAGTGGTATATAATATAGGATGAGGTGTATAGTGTTACATTTTATAGAATATGGTGTATAGTGGTACATAGTATAGAATGTGGTGTATAGTGGTAAATAGTATAGAATATGGTGCAGAGCTGTATAGTGGTTCATAGTATAGAAAATGGTGTATTTTAGTACATAGTATAGAATATGGGGTGAGATATATAGTTGTTTATAGTATAGAATATGGTGTATAGTGGTATAAAGTATAAAATATGGTGTACAGAGGTAAGTAGTATAAAATATGGTGTATAGATGTACATAGTATAAAATATGGTGTATAGTGGTACATAGTCTAGAATATGGTGTATAGTGGTAAAAAATATAGAATGTGGTGTACAGCTGTATAGTGGTACATAGTATAGAATATGGTGTAGAGCTGTATAGTGGTACATAGTATACAACAGTGTGTATAGTGGTATATAGTATAGAATATAGTGTATAGCTGTACAGTGGTGCATAGTATAGAGTATTGTGTATAGTGATACATAGCATATAATATGGTGTAGAGATGTATAGTGGTACATATTATAGAATATTGTGTATAGTGGTATATAGTACAGAATGTGGTGTAGAGCTGTATAGTGGTACATAGTATAGAATATGGTGTATAGTGCTACATAGTATAGAATATGGTGTATAGTGGTACATAGTATATAATGTGGTGTAAAGTGGTACATAGTATAGAATATGGTGTATAGTGGTATATAATATAGAATATGATGTAGAGCTGTATTGTGGTACATAGTATAGAATATGGTGTTTAGTGGTACTTAGTATAGAATATGGTGTAGAGATGTATAGTGGTACATAGTATAGAATAAGTTGTATAGTGGTACATGGTATAGAATATGGGGTAGAGCTGTATAGTGTTATATAGTATAGAATATGGTGTATAGTGGTACATAGTATAGAATATGGTGTATAGAGGTACATAGTAAAGAATATGGTGTATAGTGGTACATAGTATAGAATATGGTGTATAGTGGTACATAGTATATGGTGTATTGTGGTACATTGTATAGAATGTTGTGTAGAGCTGTATAGTTATTCATAGTATAGAATATGGTGTATAGTGGTACATAGTATAGAATATGGTGTATAGTGGTACATAGTATAGAATATAGTGTAGTGCTGTATAGCGGTACATAGTGTAGGATATGGTGTAGAACTGTATTGTGCTACACAGCATAGAATATGGTGTATAGTGGTACATATTATAGAATATGGTGTATAGAGGTTCATAGTATAGAATATGGTGTGTATAGTGGTTCATAGTATAGAATACGGTGTATAGTGGTACATAGTATAGAATATGGTGTATTGTGATACATAGTAAAGAATATGGTGTACAGTGGTACATGGTATAGAATATGGTGTATAGAGATACAAAGTATAGAATATGGTGTATAGTGGAACATAGTATAGAATGTGGTGTATAGTGGTACATAGTATAGAATTTGGTGTAGAGATGTATAGTGGTACATAGTATAGAATATGGTGTATTGTGGTACATTGTATAGAATATGGTGTATAGTGGTACATAGTATAGAATATGGTGTATAGAGGTACATAGTATAGAATATGGTGTATAGTGCTACATAGTATAGAATGTGTTGTATAGTAGTACATAGAATAAAATATGGTGTATAGCAGTATATAGTATAGAATATGGTATATAGTGGTAAATAGTATAGAATATGGTGTATTGTGGTATATAGTATAGAATATGGTGTATAGTGGTACACAGTATAGAATATGGTGTATAGAGGTACATAGTATAGAATATGGTGTATAGTGGTACATAGTATAGAATGTGGTGTATAGTGGTATATAGTATCAATTATGGTGTATTGAGGTACATAGTATAGAATATGGTGTATAGTGGTACAAAGTATAGAATGTGGTGTAGAGCTGTATAGTGGTACATAGTATAGAATATGGTGTATAGTGGTTCGTAGTCTAGAATGTGGTGTATAGAGGTACATAGTATAGAATATGGTGTGCAGTGGTACATAGTATAGAATGTGGTGTAGAGCTGTCTAGTGGTACATAGAATAGAATATGGTGTATAGTGGTACATAGTATTGAATGTGGTGTATAGTAGTATATAGTATAGAATATGGTGTAGAGCTGTATAGTGGTACATAGTATAGAATGTGGTATACAGCTGTATAGTGGTACATAGTATAGAATATGGTGTAGAGGTGAATAGTGGTACATAGTTTAGAATATGGTGTATAATGGTATATAGTATAGAATATGGTGTAGAGCTGTATAGTGGTTCATAGTATAGAAAATGGTGTATAGTAGTACATAGTATAGAATATGGGGTGAGATATATAGTTGTTTATAGTATAGAATATGGTTTATAGTGGTACATAGTATAGAATATGGTGTATAGTGGTATAAAGTATAGAATATGGTGTATAGAGGTACGTAGTATAGAATATGGTGTATAGATGTACATAGTTTAAAATATGGTGTATAGTGGTACATAGTCTAGAATATGGTGTATAGTGGTACAAAATATAGAATGTCGTGTACAGCTGTATAGTGGTACATAGTATAGAATATGGTGTAGAGCTGTATAGTGTTACATAGTATACAACAGTGTGTACAGTGGTATATAGTATAGAATATAGTGTATAGCTGTACAGTGGTGCATAGTATAGAGTATTGTGTATAGTGATACATAGCATATAATATGGTGTAGAGATTTATAGTGGTACATATTATAGAATATGGTGTATAGTGGTATATAGTACAGAATGTGGTGTAGATCTGTATAGTGGTACATAGTATAGAATATGGTGTATATTGCTACATAGTATAGAATATGGTGTATAGTGGTACATAGTATATAATGTGGTGTAAAGTGATACATAGTATAGAATATGGTGTATAGTGGTATATAATATAGAATATGATGTAGAGATGTATTGTGGTACATAGTACAGAATATGGTGTTTAGTGGTACATAGTATAGAATATGGTGTATAGCACATAGTATAGAATAAGTTGTATAGTGGTACATGGTATAGAATATGGGGTAGAGCTGTATAGTGGTATATAGTATAGAATATGGTGTATAGTGGTACATAGTATAGAAAATGGTGTATAGAGGTACATAGTATAGAATATGGTGTATAGTGGTACATAGTATAGAATATGGTGTATAGTGGTACATAGTATATGGTGTATTGTGGTACATTGTATAGAATGTTGTGTAGAGCTGTATAGTTATTCATAGTATAGAATGTGGTGTATAGTGGTACATAGTATAGAATGTGATGAAGAGCTGCATAGTGGTACATAGTATAGAATATGTTGTATAGTGGTACATAGTATAGAATGTGGTGTAGAGCTGTATAATGGTACATAGTATAAAATGTGGTATAAAGCTGTATAGTGGTATATAGTATAGAATGTGGTGTATAGTGAGACATAGTATAGAAATAGGTGTATAGTGGTATATAGTATAGAATGTCATTTATAGTGGTACATAGTATAGAATATGGTGTATAGTGGTATATAGTATAGAACATGGTGTAGAGCTGAATATTGGTACATAGTATAGAATGTGGTACAGAGCTGCATAGTGGTACATGGCATAGAATATGGGGTAGAGCTATTAAGTGGTATATAGTATAGAATATGGTGTAAAGTGGTACATAGTCTAGAATATGTTGCATAGAGGTACATAGTACAGAATATGGTGTAGAGAGGTACAAAGTATAGAATATGGTGTATAGTGGTAAATAATATAGAATGTGATGTAGAGCTGTATAGTGGTACATAGTATAGAATATGATGTATAGTGGTACATAGTATAGAATGTGGTGTAGAGCTCTATAATGGTACATAGTATTGAATTTGGTATAGAGCTGTATAGTGGTACATAGTATAGAATAAGGTGTATAGTCGTATATAGTATAGAATATGGTATAGAACTGTATAGTGGTATATAGTATAGAATATGTTGTATAGAGATACATAGTATAGAATATGGTGTAGAGCTGAATAGAGGTACACAGTATAGAATATTGTGTATAGTGGTACATAGCATAGAATGTGGTGTATAGTGGTACATAGTTTAGAATATGGTGTATAGTGGTACATAGCATAGAATGTGGTGTATAGTGGTACATAGTATAGAACATGGTGTAGAGCTGTATAGTGGTACATAGTATAGAATATGGTGTGTAGAGGGACATAGTATAGAATGTGTTGTAGAGCTGTATAGTGGTACATAGTATAGAATATGGTGTATAGTTGTACATAGTATAGAATATGGTTTATAGAGAAACATAGTATAGAATGTGGTGTAGAGATGTATAGTGGTACATAGTATAGAATATGGTGTATTGTGGTACATTGTATAGAATATGGGGTATAGTAGTACATAGTATAGAATATGGTGTACAGAGGTACATAGTATAGAATATGGTGTATAGTGCTACATAGTATAGAATGTGTTGTATATTGGTACATAGTATAAAATATGGTGTTAAGCGGTATATAGTATAGAATATGGTATATAGTGGTAAATAGTATAGAATATGGTGTATTGTGGTACATAGTATAGAATATGGTGTATAGTGGTACACAGTATAGAATATGGTGTATAGAGGTACATAGTATAGAATATGGTGTATAGTGGTACATAGTATAGAATATGGTGTATAGACTACATAGTACAGAATGTGATGTGTAGTGGTACATAGTATAAATTATGGTGTATAGAGGTACATAGTATAGAATATGGGGTATAGTGGTACATAGTCTAGAATGTGGTGTATAGTGGTACATAGTATAGAATGTGGTGTAAAGCTGTATATTGGTACATAGTATAGAATATGGTGTATAGTGGTGCATAGTATAGAATGTGGTGTAGAGCTGTATAATGGTACATAGTATAGAATGTGGTGTATAGTGGTGCATAGTATAGAATGTGATTTAGAGCTGTATAATGGTACATAGTATAGAATATGGTGTATAGTGGTACATAGTCTAGAATGTGGTGTATAGTGGTACATAGTATAGAATATAGTGTACAGTGGTACATAGTATAGAATGTGGTGTAGAGCTGTATAGTGGTACATAGTATATATTGTGGTGTAGAGCTGTATAATGGTACATAGTATAGAATGTGGTGTATAGTAGTATATAGTATAGAATATGGTGTAGAGCTGTATAGTGGTACATAGTATAGAATGTGGTATACAGCTGTATAGTGGTACATAGTATAGAATATGGTGTAGAGGTGAATAGTGGTACATAGTTTAGAATATGGTGTATAATGGTATATAGTATAGAATATGGTGTAGAGCTGTATAGTGGTTCATAGTATAGAAAATGGTGTATAGTAGTACATAGTATAGAATATGGGGTGAGATATATAGTTGTTTATAGTATAGAATATGGTTTATAGTGGTACATAGTATAGAATATGGTGTATAGTGGTATAAAGTATAGAATATGGTGTATAGAGGTACGTAGTATAGAATATGGTGTATAGATGTACATAGTTTAAAATATGGTGTATAGTGGTACATAGTCTAGAATATGGTGTATAGTGGTACAAAATATAGAATGTCGTGTACAGCTGTATAGTGGTACATAGTATAGAATATGGTGTAGAGCTGTATAGTGTTACATAGTATACAACAGTGTGTACAGTGGTATATAGTATAGAATATAGTGTATAGCTGTACAGTGGTGCATAGTATAGAGTATTGTGTATAGTGATACATAGCATATAATATGGTGTAGAGATTTATAGTGGTACATATTATAGAATATGGTGTATAGTGGTATATAGTACAGAATGTGGTGTAGATCTGTATAGTGGTACATAGTATAGAATATGGTGTATATTGCTACATAGTATAGAATATGGTGTATAGTGGTACATAGTATATAATGTGGTGTAAAGTGATACATAGTATAGAATATGGTGTATAGTGGTATATAATATAGAATATGATGTAGAGATGTATTGTGGTACATAGTACAGAATATGGTGTTTAGTGGTACATAGTATAGAATATGGTGTATAGCACATAGTATAGAATAAGTTGTATAGTGGTACATGGTATAGAATATGGGGTAGAGCTGTATAGTGGTATATAGTATAGAATATGGTGTATAGTGGTACATAGTATAGAAAATGGTGTATAGAGGTACATAGTATAGAATATGGTGTATAGTGGTACATAGTATAGAATATGGTGTATAGTGGTACATAGTATATGGTGTATTGTGGTACATTGTATAGAATGTTGTGTAGAGCTGTATAGTTATTCATAGTATAGAATGTGGTGTATAGTGGTACATAGTATAGAATGTGATGAAGAGCTGCATAGTGGTACATAGTATAGAATATGTTGTATAGTGGTACATAGTATAGAATGTGGTGTAGAGCTGTATAATGGTACATAGTATAAAATGTGGTATAAAGCTGTATAGTGGTATATAGTATAGAATGTGGTGTATAGTGAGACATAGTATAGAAATAGGTGTATAGTGGTATATAGTATAGAATGTCATTTATAGTGGTACATAGTATAGAATATGGTGTATAGTGGTATATAGTATAGAACATGGTGTAGAGCTGAATATTGGTACATAGTATAGAATGTGGTACAGAGCTGCATAGTGGTACATGGCATAGAATATGGGGTAGAGCTATTAAGTGGTATATAGTATAGAATATGGTGTAAAGTGGTACATAGTCTAGAATATGTTGCATAGAGGTACATAGTACAGAATATGGTGTAGAGAGGTACAAAGTATAGAATATGGTGTATAGTGGTAAATAATATAGAATGTGATGTAGAGCTGTATAGTGGTACATAGTATAGAATATGATGTATAGTGGTACATAGTATAGAATGTGGTGTAGAGCTCTATAATGGTACATAGTATTGAATTTGGTATAGAGCTGTATAGTGGTACATAGTATAGAATAAGGTGTATAGTCGTATATAGTATAGAATATGGTATAGAACTGTATAGTGGTATATAGTATAGAATATGTTGTATAGAGATACATAGTATAGAATATGGTGTAGAGCTGAATAGAGGTACACAGTATAGAATATGGTGTATAGTGGTACATAGCATAGAATGTGGTGTATAGTGGTACATAGTTTAGAATATGGTGTATAGTGGTACATAGCATAGAATGTGGTGTATAGTGGTACATAGTATAGAACATGGTGTAGAGCTGTATAGTGGTACATAGTATAGAATATGGTGTGTAGAGGGACATAGTATAGAATGTGTTGTAGAGCTGTATAGTGGTACATAGTATAGAATATGGTGTATAGTTGTACATAGTATAGAATATGGTTTATAGAGAAACATAGTATAGAATGTGGTGTAGAGATGTATAGTGGTACATAGTATAGAATATGGTGTATTGTGGTACATTGTATAGAATATGGGGTATAGTAGTACATAGTATAGAATATGGTGTACAGAGGTACATAGTATAGAATATGGTGTATAGTGCTACATAGTATAGAATGTGTTGTATATTGGTACATAGTATAAAATATGGTGTTAAGCGGTATATAGTATAGAATATGGTATATAGTGGTAAATAGTATAGAATATGGTGTATTGTGGTACATAGTATAGAATATGGTGTATAGTGGTACACAGTATAGAATATGGTGTATAGAGGTACATAGTATAGAATATGGTGTATAGTGGTACATAGTATAGAATATGGTGTATAGACTACATAGTACAGAATGTGATGTGTAGTGGTACATAGTATAAATTATGGTGTATAGAGGTACATAGTATAGAATATGGGGTATAGTGGTACATAGTCTAGAATGTGGTGTATAGTGGTACATAGTATAGAATGTGGTGTAAAGCTGTATATTGGTACATAGTATAGAATATGGTGTATAGTGGTGCATAGTATAGAATGTGGTGTAGAGCTGTATAATGGTACATAGTATAGAATGTGGTGTATAGTGGTGCATAGTATAGAATGTGATTTAGAGCTGTATAATGGTACATAGTATAGAATATGGTGTATAGTGGTACATAGTCTAGAATGTGGTGTATAGTGGTACATAGTATAGAATATAGTGTACAGTGGTACATAGTATAGAATGTGGTGTAGAGCTGTATAGTGGTACATAGTATATATTGTGGTGTAGAGCTGTATAATGGTACATAGTATAGAATGTGGTGTATAGTAGTATATAGTATAGAATATGGTGTAGAGCTGTATAGTGGTACATAGTATAGAATGTGGTATACAGCTGTATAGTGGTACATAGTATAGAATATGGTGTAGAGGTGAATAGTGGTACATAGTATAGAATATGGTGTATAGTGGTATATAGTATAGAATATGGTGTAGAGCTATATAGTGGTTCATATTATAGAAAATGGTGTATAGTAGTACATAGTATAGAATATGGGGTGAGCTATAGAGTTGTTTATAGTATAGAATATGGTTTATAGTGGTACATAGTTTAGAATATGGTGCATAGTGGTATATAGTATAGAATATGGTGTACAGAGGTACATAGTATAGAATATGGTGTATAGATGTACATAGTATAGAAAATGGTATATAGTGGTACATAGTCTAGAATATGGTGTAGAGCTGTATAGTGGTACATAGAATAGAATATGGTGTAGAGCTGTATAGTGGTACATAGTATACAATAGGGTGTATAGTGGTATATAGTATAAAATATGGTGTATAGCTGTACAGTGGTGCACAGTACAGAGTATTGTGTACAGTGATACATAGCATAGAATATGGTGTAGAGATGTATAGTGGTACATAGTATAGAATGTGGTGTAGAGCTGTATAGTGGTACATAGTATAGAATATGGTGTGTAGAGGGACATAGTATAGAATGTGTTGTAGAGCTGTATATTGGTACACAGTATAGAATATGGTGTATAGTGCTACATAGTATAGAATATGGTGTATAGTGGCATATAGTACAGAATGTGGTGTAGAGCTGTATAGTGGTACAGAGTATAGAATATGGTGTATAGTGGTACATAGTATAGAATATGGTGTAAAGTGGTACATAGTATAGAATGTGGTGTAAGTGGTACATAGTATAGAATATGGTGTATAGTGGTATATAATATAGAATATGATGTAGAGCTGTATTGTGGTACATAGTATAGAATATGGTGTATAGTGGTACATAGTATAGAATATGGTGTATAGCACATAGTATAGAATAAGGTGTATAGTGGTACATGGTATAGAATATGGGGTAGAGCTGTATAGTGGTATATAGTATAGAATATGGTGTAAAGTGGTACATAGTATAGAATGTGGTGTAAGTGGTACATAGTATAGAATATGGTGTATAGTGGTAAATAATATAGAATGTGATGTAGAGCTGTATAGTGGTACATAGTATAGAATATGATGTATAGTGGTACATAGTATAGAATGTGGTGTAGAGCTCTATAATGGTACATAGAATTGAATTTGGTATAGAGCTGTATAGTGGTACATAGTATAGAATAAGGTGTATAGTCGTATATAGTATAGAATATGGTATAGAACTGTATAGTGGTATATAGTATAGAATATGTTGTATAGAGATACATAGTATAGAATATGGTGTAGAGCTGAATAGAGGTACACAGTATAGAATATGGTGTATAGTGGTACATAGTATAGAATATGGTGTATAGTAGTACATAGCATAGAATGTGGTGTATAGTGGTACATAGTTTAGAATATGGTGTATAGTGGTACATAGCATAGAATGTGGTGTATAGTGGTACATAGTATAGAACATGGTGTAGAGCTGTATAGTGGTACATAGTATAGAATATGGTGTGTAGAGGGACATAGTATAGAATGTGTTGTAGAGCTGTATAGTGGTACATAGTATAGAATATGGTGTATAGTTGTACATAGTATAGAATATGGTTTATAGAGAAACATAGTATAGAATGTGGTGTAGAGATGTATAGTGGTACATAGTATAGAATATGGTGTATTGTGGTACATTGTATAGAATATGGGGGTATAGTGGTACATAGTATAGAATATGGTGTACAGAGGTACATAGTATAGAATATGGTGTATAGTGCTACATAGTATAGAATGTGTTGTATATTGGTACATAGTATAAAATATGGTGTTAAGCGGTATATAGTATAGAATATGGTATATAGTGGTAAATAGTATAGAATATGGTGTATAGTGGTACACAGTATAGAATATGGTGTATAGAGGTACATAGTATAGAATATGGTGTATAGTGGTACATAGTATAGAATATGGTGTATAGACTACATAGTACAGAATGTGGTGTGTAGTGGTACATAGTATAAATTATGGTGTATAGAGGTACATAGTATAGAATATGGGGTATAGTGGTACATAGTCTAGAATGTGGTGTATAGTGGTACATAGTATAGAATGTGGTGTAAAGCTGTATATTGGTACATAGTATAGAATATGGTGTATAGTGGTGCATAGTATAGAATGTGGTGTAGAGCTGTATAATGGTACATAGTATAGAATGTGGTGTATAGTGGTGCATAGTATAGAATGTGATTTAGAGCTGTATAATGGTACATAGTATAGAATATGGTGTATAGTGGTACATAGTCTAGAATGTGGTGTATAGTGGTACATAGTATAGAATATAGTGTACAGTGGTACATAGTATAGAATGTGGTGTAGAGCTGTATAGTGGTACATAGTATATATTGTGGTGTAGAGCTGTATAATGGTACATAGTATAGAATGTGGTGTATAGTAGTATATAGTATAGAATATGGTGTAGAGCTGTATAGTGGTACATAGTATAGAATGTGGTATACAGCTGTATAGTGGTACATAGTATAGAATATGGTGTAGAGGTGAATAGTGGTACATAGTATAGAATATGGTGTATAGTGGTATATAGTATAGAATATGGTGTAGAGCTATATAGTGGTTCATAGTATAGAAAATGGTGTATAGTAGTACATAGTTTAGAATATGGGGTGAGCTATAGAGTTGTTTATAGTATAGAATATGGTTTATAGTGGTACATAGTTTAGAATATGGTGCATAGTGGTATATAGTATAGAATATGGTGTACAGAGGTACATAGTATAGAATATGGTGTATAGATGTACATAGTATAGAAAATGGTATATAGTGGTACATAGTCTAGAATATGGTGTAGAGCTGTATAGTGGTACATAGAATAGAATATGGTGTAGAGCTGTATAGTGGTACATAGTATACAATAGGGTGTATAGTGGTATATAGTATAAAATATGGTGTATAGCTGTACAGTGGTGCACAGTATAGAGTATTGTGTACAGTGATACATAGCATAGAATATGGTGTAGAGATGTATAGTGGTACATAGTATAGAATGTGGTGTAGAGCTGTATAGTGGTACATAGTATAGAATATGGTGTGTAGAGGGACATAGTATAGAATGTGTTGTAGAGCTGTATATTGGTACACAGTATAGAATATGGTGTATAGTGCTACATAGTATAGAATATGGTGTATAGTGGCATATAGTACAGAATGTGGTGTAGAGCTGTATAGTGGTACAGAGTATAGAATATGGTGTATAGTGGTACATAGTATAGAATATGGTGTAAACTGGTACATAGTATAGAATGTGGTGTAAGTGGTACATAGTATAGAATATGGTGTATAGTGGTATATAATATAGAATATGATGTAGAGCTGTATTGTGGTACATAGTATAGAATATGGTGTATAGTGGTACATAGTATAGAATATGGTGTATAGCACATAGTATAGAATAAGGTGTATAGTGGTACATGGTATAGAATATGGGGTAGAGCTGTATAGTGGTATATAGTATAGAATATGGTGTATAGTGGTACATAGTATAGAATATGGTGTATAGAGGTACATAGTATAGAATATGGTGTATAGTGGTACATAGTATAGAATATGGTGTATACTTGGAACATAGTATATGGTGTATTGTGGTACATTGTATAGAATGTGGTGTAGAGCTGTATAGTGGTTCATAGTATAGAATATGGTGTATAGTGGTACATAGTATAGAATGTGATGAAGAGCTGTATAGTGGTACATAGTATAGAATATGTTGTATAGTGGTACATAGTATAGAATGTGGTGTAGAGCTGTATAATGGTATTTAGAATAAAATGTGGTATAGAGCTGTATAGTGGTATATTGTATAGAATGTGGTGTATAGTGATACCTAGTATAGAATAAGGTGTACAGTGGTATATAGTATAGAATGTTGTTTATAGTGGTACATAGTATAGAATCTGATGTATAGTATTATATAGTATAGAACATGGTGTAGAGCTGAATATTGGTATATAGTATAAAATATGGTGTAGAGCTGTATAGTGGTACATAGAATAGTATGTGGTGTATAGTAGTATATAGTATAGAATGTTGTACAGAGCTGTATAGTGGTACATGGCATAGATTATGGGGTAGAGCTGTTAAGTGGTATATAGTATAGAATATGGTGTAAAGTGGTACATTGTCTAGAATATGTTGTATAGAGGTACATAGTATAGAATATGGTGTATAGAGGTACAAAGTTTAGAATATGGTGTACAGTGGTACATAGTATAGAATGTGATGTAGAGCTGTATAGTGGTACATAGTATAGAATATGATGTATAGTGGTACATAGTATAGAATGTGGTGTAGAGCTGTATAATGGTACATAGTATTGAATTTGGTGTAGTGTTGTATAGTGGTACATAGTATAGAATGTGGTGTAGTGGTACATAGTATAGAATGTGGTGTATAGTAGTACATAGTATAGAATACGGTGTAGAGCTGTATATTAGTACATAGTATAGAATATGGTGTAGTGTTGTATAGTGGTACATAGTATAGAATATGGTGTTGAGCTGTATAGTGGTACATAGTATAGAAAATGGTGTATAGTGGGAAAAAGTATAGAATGTTGTGTATAGTGGTACATAGTATAGAATATAGTGTAGAGTTGTATAGTGGTACATAGTATAGAATATGGTGTTGAGCTGTATAGTGGTACATAATATAGAATATGGTGCATAGTTTGTGCTACATAGCATAAAATATGCTGTAGAGCAGTATAGTGGTACATAGTATAGAATATGGTGCATAGTGATACATAGTATAGAATATGGTGTAAAGTGATACATAGTATAGAATATGGTGTATAGTGGTACATGGTATAGATTATGGGGTAGAGCTGTATAGTGGTATATAGTATAGAATATGGTGTATAGTGGTACATAGTATAGAATATGGTGTATAGTGGTACATAGTGTAGAATATGGTGTATAGTGGTACATAGAATATGGTGTATTGTGGTACATTGTATAGAATGTGGTTTAAAGCTGTATAGTGGTACATAGTATAGAATGTGGTGTATAGTGGTACATAATATAGAATGTGATGAAGAGCTGTATAGTGGTACATAGTATAGAACATGTTGTATAATGGTACATAGTATAGAATGTGGTGTAGAGCTGTATAATGGTACATAGTATAGAATGTGGTATAGAGCTGTATAGTGGTATATAGTATAGAATGTGGTACAGAGCTGTTCAGTGGTACATGGCATAGAATATGGGGTAAAGCTGTTAAGTGGTATATAGTACAGAATATGGTGTAAAGTGGTACATAGTCTAGAATATGGTGTATAGTGGTATATAGTATAGAATATGGTGTATAGTGGTACATAGTATAGAATATGGTGTATAGTGGTACATTGTATAGAATGTTGTTTATAGTGGTACATAGTATAGAATATGGTGTATTATGGTATATAGTATAGAACATGGTGTAGAGCTGAATATTGGTACATAGTATAAAATATAGTGTAGAGCTGTATAGTGGTACATAGTATAGAATGTGGTGTATAGTGTTACATAGTACAGAATATGGTTTATTTTGGTACATGGTATAGAATGTGGTGTATAGTAGTATATAGTATAGAATATGGTGTATAGCTGTACAGTGGTACATAGTATAGAATGTGGTGCAGAGCTGTATAGTGGTACATGGCATAGAATATGGGGTAGAGCTGTATAGTGGTATATAGAATAGAATATGATGTAAAGTGGTACATAGTCTAGAATATGTTGTATAGAGGTACATAGTATAGAATATTGTGTATAGAGGTACATAATATAGAATATGTTGTATAGTGGTACATAGTATAGAATGTGATGTAGAGCTGTATAGTGGTACATAGTATAGAATATGATGTATAGTGGGACATAGTATAGAATGTGGTGTAGAGCTGTATAATGGTACATAGTGTAGAATTTGGTATAGAGCTGTATAGTGGTACATAGTATAGAATATGGTATATAGAGGTACATAGTATAGAATTTGGTGTAGAGCTGTATAGTGGTGCATAGTATAGAGTATTGTGTAGAGTGATACATAGCATAGAATATGGTGTAGAGCTGTATAGTGGTGCAGAGCATAGAATATGGTGTATAGTGCTACATATTACAGAATATGGTGTATAGTGGTATATAGTATAGAATTTGGTGTAGAGCTGTACAGTGGTACATAGTATAGAATATGGTGTATATAGGTACATAGTATAGAATATGGTGTATAGTGGTATATAGTATAGAATATGGTGTATTGTGGTAAATTGTATAGAATATGGTGTATAGAGGTACATAGTACAGAATATGGTGTATAGAGGTAAATAGTATAGAATGTGGTGTATAGTGGTACATTGTATAGAATTTGGTGTAGAGCTGTATAGTGGTACATAGTATAGAATGTGGTACAGAGCTGTATAGTGGTACATGGCATAGAATATGGGGTAGAGCTGTTAAGAGGTATATAGTGTAGAATATGGTGTAAAGTGGTACATAGTCTAGAATATGTTGTATAGTGGTATATAGTATAGAATATGGTGTATAGTGGTACATAGTATAGAATATGGTGTATAGTGGTACATAGTATAGAATGTTGTTTATAGTGGTACATAGTATAGAATATGGTGTATAGTGGTATATAGTATAGAACATGGTGTAGAGCTGAATATTGGTATATAGTATAAAATATGGTGTAGAGCTGTATAGTGGTACATAGTATAGAATGTGGTGTATAGTGTTACATAGTATAGAATATGGTTTATAGTGGTACATAGTATAGAATGTGGTGTATAGTAGTATATAGTATAGAATATTGTGTAGAGCTGTACAGTGGTACATAGTATACAATGTGGTGCAGAGCTGTATAGTGGTACATGGCATAGAATATGGGGTAGAGCTGTATAGTGGTATATAGTATAGAAAATGGTGTAAAGTGGTACATAGTCAAGAATATGTTGTATAGAGGTACATAGTATAGAATATGGTGTATAGAGGTACATAGTATAGAATATGGTGTATAGTGGTTCATAGTATAGAATGTGATGTAGAGCTGTATAGTGGTACATAGTATAGAATATGATGTATAGAGGTACATAGTATAGAATATGGTGTATAGAGGTACATAGTATAGAATATGGTGTATAGTGGTACATAGTATAGAATGTGGTGTATAGTGGTATATAGTGGTACATAGTATAGAATGTGGTGTAGTGGTACATAGTATAGAATGTGGTGTATAGTAGTACATAGTATAGAATATGGTGTAGAGCTGTATAATAGTACATAGTATAGAATATGGTGTAGTGTTGTATAGTGGTACATAGTATAGAATATGGTGTAGAGTTGTATAGTGGTACATAGTATAGAAAATGGTGTATAGACAGAAAAAGTATAGAATGTGGTGTATAGTGGTACATAGTATAGAATATAGTGTATAAAGACACATAGTATAGAATATGGTGTATAGTGGTACATAGTATAGAATGAGTTGTATAGTGGTACAAAGTATATAATATGGTGTATAGTGGTACACAGAATATGATGTATAGCGGGACATAGTATAGAATGTGGTGTAGAGCTGAATAGTGGTACATAGTTAAGAATATGGTGTATAGTGGTACATAGTATAGAATATGGTGTAGAGCTGTATAGTGGTAAATAGTATAGAATGTGGTGTATAGTGCTACATACTATAGAATATGGTGTATAGAGGTACTTAGTATAGAATATGCTGTATAGTGGTACATAGCATAGAATATAGTGTAGAGGTTTATAGTGGTACATAGTACAGAATATGATGTATAGTGGTAAATAGTATAGAATATGGTGTATAGTGGTACATAGTATAGAATGTGGTGAAGAGCTGTATAATGGTACATATTATAGGATGTGGTGTATAGTGGTACATAGTATAGAATATGGTGTATAGTGGTACATAGTATAGAATATGGTGTAGAGCTGTATAGTGGTACATAGTATAGAATGTGGTGTATAGTGCTACATACTATAGAATATGGTGTATAGAGGTACTTAGTATAGAATGTGGTCTATAGTAGTATTAAGTATAGAATATAGTGTAGACCTGTACAGTTGTACATAGAATAGAATGTGGTATAGAGCTGTACAGTGGTACATAGCATAGAATATAGTGTAGAGGTTTATAGTGGTACATAGTATAGAATATGGCGTATAGTGGTAAATAGTATAGAATATGGTGTAGAGCTGTATAGTGGTTCATAGTATAGAATATGGTGTATAGTGGTATATACATAGTACAGAATATGGGGTAGAGCTGTATAGTTGTATATCATATAGAATATGGTGTATAGTGGTACATTGTATAGAATATGGTTAAAAGTGGTATATAGTATAGAATATGGTGTATAGACGTAAATAGTATAGAATATGGTGTATAGTGGTACATAGTATAGAATGTGGTAAGAGCTGTATAATGGTACATAGTATAGGATGTGGTGTATAGTGTTATATAGTATAGATTATGGTGTATAGAGGTACATAGTATAGAATATGGAGTATAGTAGTACATAGCCTAGAATGTGGAGTATAGTGGTATATAGTATAGAATGTGGTGTAGAGCTATATAGTGGTACATCGTATAGAATATAGTGTATAGTGGTACATAGTATAGAATATGGTGTAGATCTGTATAGTCGTACATAGTATAGAAAATGGGGTATAGTGGTACATAGTATAGAATGTGGTGTATAGTGGTACATAGTGGTACATAGTATAGAATGTGGTGTAGTGGTACATATGTAGAATGTGGTGTATACTGGTGTATGGTGTAGAGCTGTATAGTGGTACATAGTATAGAATATTGTGTATAGTGGTATATAGTATAGAATTTGGTGTAGAGCTGTATAGTGGTACATAGTATAGAATATGGTGTATAGTGGTATATAGTATAGAATATGGTGTATTGTGGTAAATTGTATAGAATATGGTGTATAGAGGTACATAGTACAGAATATGGTGTATAGTGGTACATAGTATAGAATGAGGTGTATAGTGGTACATTGTATAGAATTTGGTGTAGAGCTGTATAGTGGTCCATAGCAGAGAATGTGGTACAGAGCTGTATAGTGGTACATGACATAGAATATGGGGTAGAGCTGTTAAGTGGTATATAGTGTAGAATATGGTGTAAAGTGGTACATAGTCTAGAATATGTTGTATAGTGGTATATAGTATAGAATATGGTGTATAGTGGTACATAGTATAGAATATGGTGTATAGTGGTACATAGTATAGAATGTTGTTTATAGTGGTACATAGTATAGAATATGGTGTATAGTGGTATACAGTATAGAACATGGTGTAGAGCTGAATATCGGTATATAGTATAAAATATGGTGTAGAGCTGTATAGTGGTACATAGTATAGAATGTGGTGTATAGTGTTACATAGTATAGAATATGGTTTATAGTGGTACATAGTATAAAATGTGGTGTATAGTAGTATATAGTATAGAATATGGTGTAGAGCTGTACAGTGGTACATAGTATAGAATGTGGTGCAGAGCTGTATAGTGGAACATGGCATAGAATATGGGGTAGAGCTGTATAGTGGTATATAGTATAGAATATGGTGTAAAGTGGTACATAGTCTAGAATATGTTGTATAGAGGTACATAGTATAGAATATGGTGTATAGAGGTACATAGTATAGAATATGGTGTATAGTGGTACATAGTATAGAATGTGATGTAGAGCTGTATAGTGATACATAGTATAGAATATGATGTATAGAGGTATGTAGTATAGAATATGGTATATAGAGGTACATAGTATAGAATATGGTGTACAGTGGTACATAGTATAGAATGTGGTGTATAGTGGTATATAGTGGTACATAGTATAGAATGTGGTGTAGTGGTACATAGTATAGAATGTGGTGTATAGTAGTACATAGTATAGAATATGGTGTAGAGCTGTATATTAGTACATAGTATAGAATATGGTGTAGTGTTGTATAGTGGTACATAGTATAGAATATGGTGTAGAGTTGTATAGTGGTACATAGTATAGAAAATGGTGAATAGAGGGAAAAAGTATAGAATGTTGTGTAAAGTGGTACATAGTATAGAATATAGTGTATAAAGGCACATATTATAGAATATGGTGTATAGTGGTACATAGTATAGAATGTGTTGTATAGTGGTACATAGTATATAATATGGTGTATAGTGGTACACAGAATATGAGGTATAGCGGTACATAGTATAGAATGTGGTGTAGAGCTGAATAGTGATACATAGTATATAATAAGGTGTATAGTGGTACATAGTATAGAATATGGTGTAGAGCTGTATAGTGGTACATATTATAGAATGTGGTGTATAGTGCTACATACTATAGAATATGGTGTATAGAGATACTTAGTATAGAATATGCTGTATAGTGGTACATAGCATAGAATATAGTGTAGAGGTTTATAGTGGTACATAGTATAGAATATGGTGTATAGTGGTAAATAGTATAGAATATGGTGTAGAGCTGTATAGTGGTTCATAGTATAGAATATGGTGTATAGTGGTATATACTTAGTACAGAATATGGGGTAGAGCTGTATATTTGTACATCGTATAGAATATGGTGTATAGTGGTACATTGTATAGAATATTGTTAATAGTGGTATATAGTATAGAATATGGTGTATAGAGGTAAATAGTATAGAATATGGTGTATAGTGGTACATAGTATAGAAAGTGGTGAAGAGCTGTATAATGGTACATAATATAGGATGTGGTGTATAGTGGTACATAGTATAGAATATTGTGTAGAGCTGTATAGTGGTACATAGTATAGAATGTGGTGTATAGTGCTACATACTATAAAATATAGTGTATAGAGGTACTTAGTATAGAATGTGGTCTATAGTAGTATTAAGTATAGAATATAGTATAGACCTGTACAGTTGTACATAGTATAGAATGTGGTATAGAGCTGTATAGTGGTACATAGCATAGAATATAGTGTAGAGGTTTATAGTGGTACATAGTATAGAATATGGTGTATAGTGGTAAATAGTATAGAATATGGTGTAGAGCTGTATAGTGGTTCATAGTATAGAATATGGTGTATAGTGGTATATACATAGTACAGAATATGGGGTAGAGCTGTATAGTTGTACATCGTATAGAATATGGTGTATAGTGGTACATTGTATAGAATATTGTTAATAGTGGTATATCGTATAGAATATGGTGTATAGAGGTAAATAGTATAGAATATGGTGTATAGTGGTACATAGTATAGAATGTGGTGAAGAGCTGTATAATGGTACATAGTATAGGATGTGGTGTAGAGTGGTATATAGTATAGATTATGGTGTATAGAGGTACATTGTATAGAATATGGTGTATAGTAGTACATAGTCTAGAATGTGGAGTATAGTGGTATATAGTATAGAATGTGGTGTAGAGCTATATAATGGTACATCGTATAGAATATGGTGTATAGTGGTAAATAGTATAGAATATGGTGTTTTGTGGTACATAGTATAGAATATGGTGTATAGTGGTACACAGTATAGAATATGGTGTAAAGAGGTACATAGTATAGAATATGGTGTATAGTGGTACATAGTATAGAATGTGGTGTATAGTGGTACATAGTATAAATTATGGTGTATTGAGGTACATAGTATAGAATATGGTGTATAGTGGTACATAGTCTAGAATGTGGTGTATAGTGGTACATAGAATATGGTGTATAGTGGTACAAAGTATAGAATGTGGTGTAGAGCTGTATAGTGGTACATAGTATAGAATATGGTGTATAGTGGTACGTAGTCTAGAATGTGGTGTATAGAGGTACATAGTATAGAATATGGTGTGCAGTGGTACATAGTATAGAATGTGGTGTAGAGCTGTATAGTGGTATATAATATAGAATGAGGTGTATAGTGTTACATTTTATAGAATATGGTGTATAGTGGTACATAGTATAGAATGTGGTGTATAGTGGTATATAGTATAGAATATGGTGCAGAGCTGTATAGTGGTTCATAGTATAGAAAATGGTGTATAGTAGTACATAGTATAGAATATGGGGTGAGATATATAGTTGTTTATAGTATAGAATATGGTTTATAGTGGTACAAAGTATAGAATATGGTGTATAGTGGTACATAGTATAGAATATGGTGCAGAGCTGTATAGTGGTTCATAGTATAGAAAATGGTGTATAGTAGTACATAGTATAGAATATGGGGTGAGATATATAGTTGTTTATAGTATAGAATATGGTTTATAGTGGTACAAAGTATAGAATATGGTGTATAGAGGTACGTAGTATAAAATATGGTGTATAGATGTACATAGTATAAAATATGGTGTATAGTGGTACATAGTCTAGAATATGGTGTATAGTGGTACAAAATATAGAATGTGGTGTACAGCTGTATAGTGGTACATAGTATAGAATATGGTGTAGAGCTGTATAGTGGTACATAGTATCCACAGTGTGTATAGTGGTATATAGTATATAATATAGTGTATAGCTGTACAGTGGTGCATAGTATAGAGTATTGTGTATAGTGATACATAGCATATAATATGGTGTAGAGATGTATAGTGGTACATATTATAGAATATGGTGTATAGTGGTATATAGTACAGAATGGGGTGTAGAGCTGTATAGTGGTACATAGTATAGAATATGGTGTATAGTGCTACATAGTATAGAATATGGTGTATAGTGGTACATAGTATATAATGTGGTGTAAAGTGGTACATAGTATAGAATATGGTGTATAGTGGTATATAATATAGAATATGATGCAGAGCTGTATTGTGGTACATAGTATAGAATATGGTGTTTAGTGGTACATAGTATAGAATATGGTGTATAGCACATAGTATAGAATAAGTTGTATAGTGGTACATGGTATAGAATATGGGGTAGAGCTGTATAGTGTTATATAGTATAGAATATGGTGTATAGTGGTACATAGTATAGAATATGGTGTATAGAGGTACATAGTATAGAATATGGTGTATAGTGGTACATGATATAGAATATGGTGTATAGTGGTACATAGTATATGGTGTATTGTGGTACATTGTATAGAATGTTGTGTAGAGCTGTATAGTTATTCATAGTATAGAATATGGTGTATAGTGGTACATAGTATAGAATATGGTGTATAGTGGTACATAGTATAGAATATAGTGTAGTGCTGTATAGCGGTACATAGTATAGAATATGGTGTAGAGCTGTATTGTGCTACACAGCATAGAATATGGTGTATAGTGGTACATAGTATAGAATATGGTGTATAGAGGTACATAGTATAGAATATGGTGTGTATAGTGGTTCATAGTATAGAAAACGGTGTATAGTGGTACATAGTATAGAATATGGTGTATTGTGATACATAGTATAGAATATGGTGTACAGTGGTACATGGTATAGAATATGGTGTATAGAGATACAAAGTATAGAATATGGTGTATAGTGGAACATAGTATAGAATGTGGTGTATAGTGGAACATAGTATAGAAATTGGTGTAGAGCTATATAATGGTACATAGTATAGAATATGGTGTATAGAGGAACATAGTATAGAATGTGGTGTAGAGATGTATAGTGGTACATAGTATAGAATATGGTGTATTGTGGTATATTGTATAGAATATGGTGTATAGTGGTACATAGTATAGAATATGGTGTATAGAGGTACATAGTATAGAATATGGTGTATAGTGCTACATAGTATAGAATGTGTTGTATAGTGGTACATAGAATAAAATATGGTGTATAGCGGTATATAGTATAGAATATGGTATATAGTGGTAAATAGTATAGAATATGGTGTATTGTGGTACATAGTATAGAATATGGTGTATAGTGGTACACAGTATAGAATATGGTGTATAGAGGTACATAGTATAGAATATGGTGTATAGTGGTACATAGTATAGAATGTGGTGTATAGTGGTATATAGTATAAATTATGGTGTAATGAGGTACATAGTATAGAATATCGTGTATAGTGGTACATAGCATAGAATATGGTGTAGAGCTGTATAGTGGTGCAGAGTGTAGAATATGGTGTATAGTGCTACATAGTATAGAATTAGATATATAGTGTCATATAGTATAGAATGTGGTGTAGAGCTGTATAGTGGTACATAGTATAGAATATGGTGTATAGTGGTACATAGTATAGAATATGGTGTATAGTGGTACATAGTATAGAATATGGTGTATAGAGGTACATAGTATAGAATATGGTGTATAGTGGTACATAGTATAGAATATGGTGTATAGTGGTACATAGTATATGGTGTATTGTGGTACATTGTATAGAATGTTGTGGAGAGCTGTATAGTTATTCATAGTATATAATATGGTGTATAGTGGTACATAGTATAGAATATGGTGTATAGTGGTACATAGTATAAAATATAGTGTAGTGCTGTATAGCGGTACATAGTATAGAATATGGTGTAGAGCTGTATTGTGCTACACAGCATAGAATATGGTGTATAGTGGTACATAGTATAGAATATGGTGTATAGAGGTACATAGTATAGAATATGGTGTGTATAGTGGTTCATAGTATAGAAAACGGTGTATAGTGGTACATAGTATAGAATATGGTGTATTGTGATACATAGTATAGAATATGGTGTACAGTGGTACATGGTATAGAATATGGTGTATAGAGATACAAAGTATAGAATATGGTGTATAGTAGAACATAGTATAGAATGTGGTGTATAGTGGTACATAGTATAGAATTTGGTGTAGAGCTATATAATGGTACATAGTATAGAATATGGTGTATAGAGGAACATAGTATAGAATGTGGTGTAGAGATGTATAGTGGTACATAGTATAGAATATGGTGTATTGTGGTACATTGTATAGAATGTGGTGTATAGTGGTACATTGTATAGAATATTGTTAATAGTGGTATATCGTATAGAATATGGTGTATAGAGGTAAATAGTATAGAATATGGTGTATAGTGGTACATAGTATAGAATGTGGTGAAGAGCTGTATAATGGTACATAGTATAGGATGTGGTGTAGAGTGGTATATAGTATAGATTATGGTGTATAGAGGTACATTGTATAGAATATGGTGTATAGTAGTACATAGTCTAGAATGTGGAGTATAGTGGTATATAGTATAGAATGTGGTGTAGAGCTATATAATGGTACATCGTATAGAATATGGTGTATAGTGGTAAATAGTATAGAATATGGTGTATTGTGGTAAATAGTATAGAATATGGTGTATAGTGGTACACAGTATAGAATATGGTGTAAAGAGGTACATAGTATAGAATATGGTGTATAGTGGTACATAGTATAGAATGTGGTGTATAGTGGTACATAGTATAAATTATGGTGTATTGAGGTACATAGTATAGAATATGGTGTATAGTGGTACATAGTCTAGAATGTGGTGTATAGTGGTACATAGAATATGGTGTATAGTGGTACAAAGTATAGAATGTGGTGTAGAGCTGTATAGTGGTACATAGTATAGAATATGGTGTATAGTGGTACGTAGTCTAGAATGTGGTGTATAGAGGTACATAGTATAGAATATGGTGTGCAGTGGTACATAGTATAGAATGTGGTGTAGAGCTGTATAGTGGTATATAATATAGAATGAGGTGTATAGTGTTACATTTTATAGAATATGGTGTATAGTGGTACATAGTATAGAATGTGGTGTATAGTGGTATATAGTATAGAATATGGTGAAGAGCTGTATAGTGGTTCATAGTATAGAAAATGGTGTATAGTAGTACATAGTATAGAATATGGGATGAGATATATAGTTGTTCATAGTATAGAATATGGTGTATAGTGGTACATAGTATAGAATATGGTGTATAGTGGTACATAGTATATGGTGTATTGTGGTACATTGTATAGAATGTTGTGTAGAGCTGTTTAGTTATTCATAGTATATAATATGGTGTATAGTGGTACATAGTATAGAATATGGTGTATAGTGGTACATAGTATAGAATATAGTGTAGTGCTGTATAGCGGTACATAGTATAGAATATGGTGTAGAGCTGTATTGTGCTACACAGCATAGAATATGGTGTATAGTGGTACATAGTATAGAATATGGTGTATAGAGGTACATAGTATAGAATATGGTGTGTATAGTGGTTCATAGTATAGAAAACGGTGTATAGTGGTACATAGTATAGAATATGGTGTATTGTGATACATAGTATAGAATATGGTGTACAGTGGTACATGGTATAGAAAATGGTGTATAGAGATACAAAGTATAGAATATGGTGTATAGTGGAACATAGTATAGAATGTGGTGTATAGTGGTACATAGTATAGAATTTGGTGTAGAGCTATATAATGGTACATAGTATAGAATATGGTGTATAGAGGAACATAGTATAGAATGTGGTGTAGAGATGTATAGTGGTACATAGTATAGAATATGGTGTATTGTGGTACATTGTATAGAATATGGTGTATAGTGGTAAATAGTATAGAATATGGTGTATAGAGGTACATAGTATAGAATATGGTGTATAGTGCTACATAGTATTGAATGTGTTGTATAGTGGTACATAGAATAAAATATGGTGTATAGCGGTATATAGTATAGAATATGGTATATAGTGGTAAATAGTATAGAATATGGTGTATTGTGGTACATAGTATAGAATATGGTGTATAGTGGTACACAGTATAGAATATGGTGTATAGAGGTACATAGTATAGAATATGGTGTATAGTGGTACATAGTATAGAATGTGGTGTATAGTGGTATATAGTATAAATTATGGTGTATTGAGGTACATAGTATAGAATATGGTGTATAGTGGTACATAGTCTAGAATGTGGTGTATAGTGGGACAAAGAATATGGTGTATAGTGGTACAAAGTATAGAATGTGGTGTAGAGCTGTATAGTGGTACATAGTATAGAATATGGTGTATAGTGGTACGTAGTCTAGAATGTGGTGTATAGAGGTACATAGTATTGAATATGGTGTGCAGTGGTACATAGTATAGAATGTGGTGTAGAGCTGTATAGTGATATATAATATGGAATGAAGTGTATAGTGTTACATTTTATAGAATATGGTGTATAGTGGTACATATTATAGAATGTGGTGTATAGTAGTATATAGTAGTAGTATATAGTATAGAATATGGTGTAGAGCTGTATAGTGGTACATAGTATATAATGTGGTATACAGCTGTATAGTGCTACATAGTATAGAATATGGTGTAGAGGTGAATAGTGGTACATAGTTTAGAATATGGTGTAAAGTGGTATATAGTATAGAATATGGTGTAGAGCTGTATAGTGGTTCATAGTATAGAAAATGGTGTATAGTAGTACATAGTATAGAATATGGGGTGAGATATATAGTTGTTTATAGTATAGAATATGGTTTATAGTGGTACATAGTATAGAATATGGTGTATAGTGGTATAAAGTATAGAATATGGTGTATAGAGATACGCAGTATAGAATATGGTGTATAGATGTACATAGTATAAAATATGGTGTATAGTGGTACATAGTCTAGAATATGGTGTATAGTGGTACAAAATATAGAATGTAGTGTACAGCTGTATAGTGGTACATAGTATAGAATATGGTGTAGAGCTGTATAGTGGTACATAGTTGACAACAGTGTGTATAGTGGTATATAGAATAGAATATAGTGTATAGCTGTACAGTGGTGCATAGTATAGAGTATTGTGTATAGTGATACATAGCATATAATATGGTGTAGGGATGTATAGTGGTACATATTATAGAATATTGTGTATAGTGGTATATAGTACAGAATGTGGTGTAGAGCTGTATAGTGGTACATAGTATAGAATATGGTGTATATTGATACATAGTATAGAATATGGTGTATAGTGGTACATAGTATATAATGTGGTGTAAAGTGATACATAGTATAGAATATGGTGTATAGTGGTATATAATATAGAATATGATGTAGAGATGTATTGTGGTACATAGTATAGAATATGGTGTTTAGTGGTACATAGTATAGAATATGGTGTATAGCATAAAGTATAGAATAAGTTGTATAGTGGTACATGGTATAGAATATGGGGTAGAGCTGTATAGTGGTATATAGTATAGAATATGGTGTATAGTGGTACATAGTATAAAATATGGTGCATAGAGGTACATAGTATAGAATATGGTGTATAGTGGTACATAGTATAGAATATGGTGTATAGTGGTACATAGTATATGGTGTATTGTGGTACATTGTATAGAATGTTGTGTAGAGCTGTATGGTTATTCATAGTATAGAATATGGTGTATAGTGGTACATAGTATAGAATGTGATGAAGAGCTGTATAGTGGTACATAGTATAGAATATGTTGTATAGTGGTACATAGTATAGAATGTGGTGTAGAGCTGTATAATGGTACATAGTATAAAATGTGGTATAGAGCTGTATAGTGCTATATAGTATAGAATGTGGTGTATAGTGATACATAGTATAGAATAAGGTGTATAGTGGTATATAGTATAGAATGTCATTTATAGTGGTACATAGTATAGAATATGGTGTATAGTGGTATATAGTATAGAACATGGTGTAGAGCTGAATATTGGTACATAGTATAAAATATGGTGTAGAGCTGTATAGTGGTACATAGAATAGTATGAGGTTTATAGTGTTACATAGTATAGAATATGGTGTATAGTGGTACATAGTATAGAATGTGGTGTATAGTAGTATATAGTATAGAATATGGTGTAGAGCTGTATAGTGGTACATAGTATAGAATGTGGTACAGAGCTGTATAGTGGTACATGGCATAGAGTATGGCGTAGAGTTATTAAGTGGTATATAGTATAGAATATGGTGTAAAGTGGTACATATTCTAGAATATGTTGCATAGAGGTACATAGTACAGAATATGGTGTAGAGAGGTACATAGTATAGAATATGGTGTATAGTGGTAAATAATATAGAATGTGATGTAGAGCTGTATAGTGGTACATAGTATAGAATATGATGTATAGTGGTACATAGTATAGAATGTGGTGTAGAGCTCTATAATGGTACATAGTATTGAATTTGGTATAGAGCTGCATAGTGGTACATAGTATAGAATAAGGTGTATAGTCGTATATAGTATAGAATATGGTATAGAACTGTATAGTGGTATATAGAATAGAATACGTTGTATAGAGATACATAGTATAGAATATGGTGTAGAGCTGAATAGAGGTACACAGTATAGAATATGGTGTATAGTGGTACATAGTATAGAATATGGTGTATAGTAGTACATAGCATAGAATGTGGTGTATAGTGGTACATAGTATAGAATATGGTGTATAGTGGTACATAGTTTAGAATATGGTGTATAGTGGTACATAGCATAGAATGAGGTGTATAGTGGTACTTAGTATAGAACATGGTGTAGAGCTGTATAGTGGTACATAGTATAGAATATGGTGTAGAGCTGTATAGTGGTACATAATATAGAATATGGTGTATAGTTTGTGGTACATAGCATAAAATATGGTGTAGAGCTGTATAGTGGTACATAGTATGAATATGGGTATATAGTGATACATAGTATAGAATATGGTGTATAGTGATACATAGTATAAAATAAGGTGTATAGTGGTACATGGTATAGATTACGGGGGTAGAGCTGTAGAGTTGTATATAGTATAGAATATGGTGTATAGTGGTACATAGTATAGAATATTGTGTATAGAGGTACAGAGCATAGAATATGGTGTATAGTGGTACATAGTATAGAACATGGTGTATAGTGGTACATAGAATATGGTGTATTGTGGTACATTGTATAGAATGTGGTTTAAAGCTGCATAGTGGTACATAGTATAGAATATGGTTTATAGTGGTACATAGTATAGAATGTGATGAATAGCTGTATAGTGGTACATTGTATAGAATATGTTGTATAGTGGTACATAGTATAGAATGTGGTGTAGAGCTGTATAATGGTACATAGTATAGAATGAGGTATAGAGCTGTATAGTGGTACATAGTATAGAATGTGGTACAGAGCTGTATAGTGGTACATGGCATAGAATAAGAGGTAGAGCTGTTAAGTGGTATATAGTATTAGAATATAGTGTAAAGTGGGTACATAGTCTAGAATATGTTGTATAGTGGTATATAGTATAGAATATGGTGTATAGTGGTACATAGTATAGAATATGGTGTATAGTGGTACATGGTATAGAATATGGTGTATAGTGGTACATAGTATAGAATATGGTGTATAGTGGTATATTGTATAGAACATGGTGTAGAGCTGTATAGTGTTACATACTACAGAATATGGTTTATAGTGGTACATAGTATAGAATGTGGTGTATAGTAGTATATAGTATAGAATATGGTGTAGAGCTGTACAGTGGTACATAGTATAGAATGTGGTGCAGAGCTGTATAGTGGTACATGGCATAGAATATGGGGTAGAGCTGTATAGTGGTATATAGTATAGAATATGGTGTATAGAGGTACATAGTATAGAATGTGGTGTATAGTGGTACATAGTATAGAATATGGTGTAAAGTGGTACATAGTATAGAGTATGGTGTATAGTGGTACAGAGTAAAGAATATGATGTAGAGATGTAAAGTGGTACATAGTATAGAATATGGTGTAGAACAGCATGGTGGTACATAGTATAGAATATGGTGTAGAGCTGTTTTGTGGTACATAGTATAGAATATGGCGTAATGTGGTACATAGTATAGAATATGGTGTTAAAGAGGTACATAGTATAGAATATGGTGTATGGTGGTACATAGTATAGAATATGGTGTATAGTGGTTCTATGTATAGAATATGGTGTAAAGGAGGTACATAGTATAGAATATGGTGTATTGTGGTAAATAGTATAAAATATGGTGTATAGTGGTACATAGTATAGAATATGGTGTATAGAGGTACATAGTATAGAATATCGTGTATAGTGCTACATAGTATAGAATGTGGTGTATAGTGGTACATAGAATATGGTGTTTAGTGGTACATAGTATAGAATGTGGTGTAGAGCTGTATATTGGTACATAGTACAGAATATGTTGTATTTGTGGTACATAGTATAGAATGTGGTATAGAGCTGTATAGTGGTACATAGTATAGAATGTGGTGTATAGTGTTACATAATATAGAATGTGGTGTAGAGCTGTATAATGGTACATAGTATAGAATATGCTGTATAGTGGTACATAGTTTAGAATATGGTGTATAGTGGTACATAGCATAGAATGTGGTGTATAGTGGTACATAGTATAGAATTTGTTGTATAGTGGTACTTAGTCTAGAATCTGGAGTATAGTGGTACATGGTATAGAATATGGTGTACAGTGGTACATAGTATAAAATGTGGTTTAGAGATGTATAGTGGTACATAGTATAGAATATGGTGTAGAGCTGCATAGTAGTACATAGTATAGAATGAGGTTTATAGTGTTACATAGTATTGAATATGGTGTAGAGCTGCATAATGGTACATAGTATAGAGATGGTGTAGAGATGTATAGTATAGAATATGGTGTATAGTGCTACATAGTATAGAATATGGTGTATAGTGGCATATAGTACAGAATGTGGTGTAGAGTTGTATAGTGGTACATAGTATAGAATATGGTGTATAGTGGTACATACTATAGAATATAGTGTTTAGAGGTACAAAGTATAGAATATGGTGTGTAGTGGTACATAGTATAGAATGTGGTGTACAGTGGTACATAGTATATAATATGGTGAATAGAGGTACATAGTATAGTATATGGTGTATAGTGGTACATAGTATAGAATGTGGTGTAGAGGTGTATAGTGGTACATAGAATAGAATATGTTGTAGAGCTGTATAGTGGTACATAGTATACAATAGAGTGTATAGTGGTATATAGTATAGAATATAGTGTATTGCTGTACAGTGGTGCATAGTATAGAGTATTGTGTATAGTGATACATAGCATATAATATGGTGTGGAGATGCATAGTGGTACATATTATAGAATATGGTGTATAGTGCTACATAGTATAGAATATGGTGTATAGTGGTACATAGTATAGAATGTGGTGTAAAGTGGTACATAGTATAGAATATGGTGTATAGTGGTATATAATATAGAATATGATGTAGAGCTGTATTGTGGTACAGAGTATAGAATATGGTGTTTAGTGGTACATAGTATAGAATATGGTGTATAGCACATAGTATAGAATAAGTTGTATAGTGGTACATGGTATAGAATATGGGGTAGAGCTGTATAGTGGTATATAGTATAGAATATGGTGTATAGAGGTACATAGTATAGAATATGGTGTATAGTGGTACATAGTATAGAATATGGTGTATAGTGGTAAATAGTATATGGTGTATTGTGTTACATTGTATAGAATGTTGTGTAGAGCTGTATAGTGGTTCATAGTATAGAAAATGGTGTATAGTGGAACATAGTATAGAATGTGATGAAGAGCTGTATAGTGGTACATAGTATAGAATATGTTGTATAGTGGTACATAGTATAGAATGTGGTGTAGAGCTGTATAATGGTACATAGTATAAAATGTGGTATAGAGCTGTATAGTGGTATATAGTATAGAATAAGGTGTATAGTGGTATATAGTATAGAATGTCATTTGTAGTGGTACATAGTATAGAAAATGGTGTATAGTGGTATATAGTATAGAACATGGTGTAGAGCTGAATATTGGTACATAGTATAAAATATGGTGTAGAGCTGTATAGTGGTACATAGAATAGTATGTGGTTTATAGTGTTACATAGTTTAGAATATGGTGTATAGTGGTACATAGTATAGAATGTGGTGTATAATAGTATATAGTATAGAATATGGTGTAGAGCTGTATAGTGGTACATAGTATAGAATGTGGTAAAGAGCTCTATAGTGGTACATGGCATAGAATATGGGGTAGAGCTATTAAGTGGTATATAGTATAGAATATGGTGTAAAGTGGTAGAAAGTCTAGAATATGTTGTATAGAGGTACATAGTATAGAATATGGTGTATAGAGGTACATAGTATAGAATATGGTGTACAGTGGTACATAGTATAGAATGTGATGTAGAGCTGTATAGTGGTACATAGTATAGAATATGATGTATAGTGGTACATAGTATAGAATGTGGTGTAGAGCTCTATAATGGTACATAGTATTGAATTTGACATAGAGCTGTATAGTGGTACATAGTATAGAATATGGTGTATAGTCGTATATTGTATAGAATATGGTATAGAACTGTATAGTGGTATATAGTATAGAATATGGTGTATAGAGATACATAGTATATAATATGGTGTAGAGCTGTATAGTGGTACACAGTATAGAATATGGTGTATAGTGGTATATAGTATAGAATATGTTGTATAGTGGTACATAGCATAGAATGTGGTGTATAGTGGTACATAGTATAGAATATGCTGTATAGTGGTACATAGTTTAGAATATGGTGTATAGTGGTACATAGCATAGAATGTGGTGTATAGTGGTACATAGTATAGAACAAGGTGTAGAGCTGTATAGTGGTACATAGTATAGAATATGGTATATAGTTTGTGGTACATAGCATAAAATTTGGTGTAGAGCTGTATAGTGGTACATAGTATAGAATGTGGTGTATAGAGGAACATAGTATAGAATGTGGTGTAGAGCTGTATAGTGGTACATGGTATAGAATGTGGTGTATAGTGGTATATAGTATAGAATGTGGTATAAAGCTGTACAATGGTACATAGTATAGAATGTGGTGTATAGTGGTACATAGTATAGAATATGGTGTATAGTGGTACATAGTATAGAATATGGTGTATAATGGTACATAGTATAGAATATGGTGAAGTGCTGTATAGTGGTACATAGTATAGAATATGGTGTAGAGCTGTATTGTGCTACACAGCATAGAATATGGTGTATAGTGGTGCATAGTATAGAAAATGGTGTATAGAGGTACATAGTATAGAATATGGTATGTTTAGTGGTACATAGAACAGAATACGGTGTATAGTGGTACATAGTATAGAATATGGTGTATTGTGATACATAGTATAGAATATGGTGTATAGTGGTACATAGTATAGAATATGGTGTATAGAGGTACATAGTATAGAATATGGTGTATAGAGGAACATAGTATAGAATGTGGTGTAGAGATTTATAGTGGTACATAGTATAGAATATGGTGTATTGTGGTACATTGTATAGAATGTGGTGTAGAGCTGTATAGTGGTACATAGTATAGAATGTGGTGTATAGAGGAACATAGTATAGAATGTGGTGTAGAGCTGTATAGTGGTACATAGTATAGAATGTGGTGTATAATGGTATATAGTATAGAATGTGATATAAAGCTGTACAATGGTACATAGTATAGAATGTTGTGTATAGTGGTACATAGTATAGAATATGGTGTATAGTGGTACATAGTATAGAATATGGTGTATAGTGGTACATAGTGTAGAATATGGTGTAGTGCTGTATAGTGGTACATAGTATAGAATATGGTGTAGAGCTGTATTGTGCTACACAGCATAGAATATGGTGTATAGTGGTACATAGTATAGAAAATGGTGTATAGAGGTACATAGTGTAGAATATGGTGTGTATAGTGGTACATAGTATAGAATACGGTGTATACTGGTACATAGTATAGAAAATGGTGTATTGTGATACATAATATAGAATATGATGTACAGTGGTACATAGTATAGAATATGGTGTATAGAGGTACAAAGTATAGAATATGGTGTATAGTGGAACATAGTATTGAATGTGGTGTATAGTGGTACATAGTATAGAATTTGGTGTAGAGCTATATATTGGTACATAGTATAGAATATGGTGTATAGAGGAACATAGTATAGAATGTGGTGTAGAGATGTATAGTGGTACATAGTATAGAATATGGTATATTGTGGTACATTGTATAGAATATGGTGTATAGTGGTACATAGTATAGAATATGGTGTATAGAGATACATGGTATAGAATATGGTGTATAGTGTTACATAGTATAGAATGTGTTGTATAGTGGTACATAGAATAAAATATAGTGTATAGAGGTATATAGTATAGAATATGGTATATAGTGGTAAATAGTATAGAATATGGTGTATTGTGGTACATAGTATAGAATATGGTGTATAGTGGTACACAGTATAAAATATGGTGTATAGAGGTACATAGTATAGAATATGGTGTATAGTGGTACATAGTATAGAATATGGTGAATAGTGCTACATAGTATAGAATGTGGTGTATAGTGGTACATAGAATATGGTGTATAGTGGTACAAAGTATAGAATGTGGTGTAGAGCTGTATAGTGGTACATAGTATAGAATATGGTGTATAGTGGTACATAGTCTAGAATGTGGTGTGTAGAGGTACATAGTATAGAATATGGTGTGCAGTGGTACATAGTATAGAATGTGGTGTAGAGCTGTATAGTGGTACATAGTATAGAATGTGGTGTATAGTGTTACATTTTATAGAATATGGTGTATAGTGGTACATAGTATAGAATGTGGTGTATAGTAGCATATAGTATAGAATATGGTGTAGAGCTGTACAGTGGTTCATAGTATAGAATGTGGTATACAGCTGTATAGTGGTACATAGTATAGAATATGGTGTAGAGGTGAATAGTGGTACATAGTTTAGAATATGGTGTATAGTGGTATATAGTATAGAATATGGTGTAGAGCTGTATAGTGGTTCATTGTATAGAAAATGGTGTATAGTAGTACATAGTATAGAATGTGGGGTGAGCTATATAGTTGTTTATAGTATAGAATATGGTTTATAGTGGTACATAGTATAGAATATGGTGTATAGTGGTATATAGTATAGAATATGGTGTATAGAGGTACGTAGTATAGAATATGGTGTATAGAGGTACATAATATAGAATATGGTGTATAGTGGTACATAGTATAGAATATGGTGTATAGTGGTACATAGTATATGGTGTATTGTGGTACATAGTATAGAATGTGATGAAGAGCTGTATAGTGGTACATAGTATAGAATATGTTGTGTAGTGGTACATAGTATAGAATGTGGTGTAGAGCTGTATAATGGTACATAGTATAAAATGTGGTATAGAGCTGTATAGTGGTATATAGTATAGAATGTGGTGTATAGTGATACATATTATAGAATAAGGTGTATAGTGGTATATAGTATGGAATGTCATTTGTAGTGGTACATAGTATAGAAAATGGTGTATAGTGGTATATAGTATAGAACATGGTGTAGAGCTGAATATTGGTACATAGTATAAAATATGGTGTAGAGCTGTATAGTTGTACATAGAATAGTATGTGGTTTATAGTGTTATATAGTTTAGAATATGGTGTATAGTGGTACATAGTATAGAATGTGGTGTATAATAGTATATAGTATAGAATGTGGTACAGAGCTGTATAGTGGTACATGGCATAGAATATGGGGTAGAGCTATTAAGTGGTATATAGTATAGAATATGGTGTAAAGTTGTAGAAAGTCTAGAATATGTTGTATAGAGGTAAATAGTATAGAATATGGTGTATAGAGGTACATAGAATAGAATATGGTGTATAGTGGTACATAGTATAGAATGTGATGTAGAGCTGTCTAGTGGTACATAGTATAGAATATGATGTATAGTGGTACATAGTATAGAATGTGGTGTAGAGCTCTATAATGGTACATAGTATTGAATTTGGCATAGAGCTGTATAGTGGTACATAGTATAGAATATGGTGTATAGTCGTATATAGTATAGAATATGGTATAGAACTGTATAGTGGTATATAGTATAGAATATGGTGTATAGAGATACATAGTATAGAATATGGTGTAGAGCTGTATAGTGGTACACATTATAGAATATGGTGTATAGTGGTACATAGTATAGAATATGGTGTATAGTGGTACATAGCATAGAATGTGGTGTATAGTGGTACATAGTATAGAATATGCTGTATAGTGGTACATAGTATAGAATATGGTGTATAGTGGTACATAGCATAGAATGTGGTGTATAGTGGTACATAGTATAGAACATGGTGTAGAGCTGTATAGTGGTACATAGTATAGAATATGGTGTAGAGTGTATAGTGGTACATAGTATAGAATATAGTGTATAGTTTGTGGTACATAGCATAAAATATGGTGTAGAGCTGTATAGTGGTACATAGTATAGAATGTGGTGTATAGAGGAACATAGTATAGAATGTGGTGTAGAGCTGTATAGTGGTACATGGTATAGACTGTGGTGTATAGTGGTATATAGTATAGAATGTGGTATAAAGCTGTACAATGGTACATAGTATAGAATGTGGTATATAGTGGTACATAGTATAGAATATGGTGTATAGTGGTACATAGTATAGAATATGGTGTATAATGGTACATAGTATAGAATATGGTACAGAGCTGTATAGTGGTATATGGCATAGAATATGGGGTAGAGCTATTAATTGGTATATAGTATAGAATATGGTGTAAAGTGATAGATAGTCTAGAATATGTTGTATAGAGGTACATAGTATAGAATATGGTGTATAGAGGTACATAGAATAGAATATGGTGTATAGTGGTACATAGTATAGAATGTGATGTAGAGCTGTATAGTGGAACATAGTATAGAATATGATGTATAGTGGTACATAGTATAGAATGTGGTGTAGAGCTCTATAATGGTACATAGTATTGAATTTGGCATAGAGCTGTATAGTGGTACATAGTATAGAATATGGTGTATAGTCGTATATAGTATAGAATATGGTATAGAACTGTATAGTGGTATATAGTATAGAATATGGTGTATAGAGATACATAGTATAGAATATGGTGTAGAGCTGTATAGTGGTACACAGTATAGAATATGGTGTATAGTGGTACATAGTATAGAATATGGTGTATAGTGGTACATAGCATAGAATGTGGTGTATAGTGGTACATAGTATAGAATATGCTGTATAGTGGTACATAGTATAGAATATGGTGTATAGTGGTACATAGCATAGAATGTGGTGTATAGTGGTACATAGTATAGAATATGGTGTAGAGCTGTATAGTGGTATATAGTATAGAATATGGTGTAGAGTGTATAGTGGTACATAGTATAGAATGTGGTGTACAGAGGAACATAGTATAGAATGTGGTGTAGAGCTGTTTAGTGGTACATGGTATAGACTGTGGTGTATAGTGGTACATGGTATAGAATGTGGTATATAGTGGTACATAGTATAGAATATGGTGTATAGTGGTACATAGTATAGAATATGGTGTATAATGGTACATAGTATGGAATATGGTGAAGTGCTGTATAGTATTACATAGTATAGAATATGGTGTAGAGCTGTATTGTGCTACACAGCATAGAATATGCTGTATAGTGGTACATAGTATAGAAAATGGTGTATAGAGGTACATAGTATAGAATATGGTGTGTTTAGTGGTACATAGTATAGAATACGGTGTTTAGTGGTACATAGTATAGAAAATGGTGTATAGAGGTACATAGTATAGAATATGGTGTATTGTGGTACATGGTAAAGAATATGGGGTAGAGCTGTATAGTGGTATATAGTATAGAATATGGTGTATAGTGGTACATAGTATAGAATATTGTGTATAGAGGTACATAGTATAGAATATGGTGTATTGTGGTACATAGTATAGAATATGGTGTATACTTGGTACATAGTTTATGGTGTATTGTGGTACATTGTATAGAATGTGGTGTAGAGCTGTATAGTGGTTCATTGTATAGAATATGGTGTATAGTGGTACATAGTATAGAATGTGATGAAGAGCTGTATAGTGGTACATAGTATAGAATATGTTGTATAGTGGTACATAGTATAGAATGTGGTGTAGAGCTGTATAATAGTATTTAGTATAAAATGTGGTATAGAGCTGTATAGTGGTATACTGTATAGAATGTGGTGTATAGTGATACCTAGTATAGAATAAGGTGTACAGTGGTATATAGTATAGAATGTTGTTTATAGTGGTACATAGTATAGAATCTGATGTATAGTATTATATAGTATAGAACATGGTGTAGAGCTGAATATTGGTATATAGTATAAAATATGGTGTAGAGCTGTATAGTGGTACATAGAATAGTATGTGGTGTATATTAGTATATAGTATAGAATGTTGTACAGAGCTGTATAGTGGTACATGGCATAGAATATGGGGTAGAGCTGTTAAGTGGTATATAGTATAGAATATGGTGTAAAGTGGTACATTGTCTAGAATATGTTGTATAGAGGTACATAGTATAGAATATGGTGTATAGAGGTACAAAGTTTAGAATATGGTGTACAGTGGTACATAGTATAGAATGTGATGTAGAGCTGTATAGTGGTACATAGTATAGAATATGATGTATAGTGGTACATAGTATAGAATGTGGTGTAGAGCTGTATAATGGTACATAGTATTGAATTTGGTGTAGTGTTGTATAGTGGTACATAGTATAGAATGTGGTGTAGTGGTACATAGTATAGAATGTGGTGTATAGTAGTACATAGTATAGAATACGGTGTAGAGCTGTATATTAGTACATAGTATAGAATATGGTGTAGTGTTGTATAGTGGTACATAGTATAGAATATGGTGTAGAGCTGTATAGTGGTACATAGTATAGAAAATGGTGTATAGTGGGAAAAAGTATAGAATGTTGTGTATAGTGGTACATAGTATAGAATATAGTGTAGAGTTGTATAGTGGTACATAGTATAGAATATGGTGTTGAGCTGTATAGTGGTACATAGTATAGAATATGGTGTATAGTATGTGGTACATAGCATAAAATATGGTGTAGAGCAGTATAGTGGTACATAGTATAGAATATGGTGCATAGTGATACATAGTATAGAATATGGTGTAAAGTGATACATAGTATTGAATATGGTGTATAGTGGTACATGGTATAGATTATGGGGTAGAGCTGTATAGTGGTATATAGTATAGAATATGGTGTATAGTGGTACATAGTATAGAATATGGTGTATAGTGGTACATAGTATAGAATATGGTGTATAGTGGTACATAGAATATGGTGTATTGTGGTACATTGTATAGAATGTGGTTTAAAGCTGTATAGTGGTACATAGTATAGAATGTGGTGTATAGTGGTACATAATATAGAATGTGATGAAGAGCTGTATAGTGGTACATAGTATAGAACATGTTGTATAATGGTACATAGTATAGAATGTGGTGTAGAGCTGTATAATGGTACATAGTATAGAATGTGGTATAGAGCTGTATAGTGGTATATAGTATAGAATGTGGTACAGAGCTGTACAGTGGTACATGGCATAGAATATGGGGTAGAGCTGTTAAGTGGTATATAGTACAGAATATGGTGTAAAGTGGTACATAGTCTAGAATATGGTGTATAGTGGTACATAGTATAGAATGTGGTGTATAGTGTTACATAGTACAGAATATGGTTTATAGTGGTACATTGTATAGAATGTTGTTTATAGTGGTATATAGTATAGAATATGGTGTATAGCTGTACAGTGGTACATAGTATAGAATGTGGTGAAGAGCTCTATAGTGGTTCATGGCATAGAATATGGGGTAGAGCTGTATAGTGGTATATAGAATAGAGTATGATGTAAAGTGGTACATAGTCTAGAATATGTTGTATAGAGGTACATAGTATAGAATATTGTGTATAGAGGTACATAGTATAGAATATGTTGTATAGTGGTACATAGTATAGAATGTGATGTAGAGCTGTATAGTGGTACATAGTATAGAATATGATGTATAGTGGTACATAGTATAGAATGTGGTGTAGAGCTGTATAATGGTACATAGTGTAGAATTTGGTATAGAGCTGTATAGTGGTACATAGTATAGAATATGGTATATAGAGGTACATAGTATAGAATTTGGTGTAGAGCTGTATAGTGGTGCATAGTATAGAGTATTGTGTAGAGTGATACATAGCATAGAATATGGTGTAGAGCTGTACAGTGGTACATAGTATAGAATATGGTGTATAGAGGTACATAGTATAGAATATGGTGTATATAGGTACATAGTATAGAATATGGTGTATAGTGGTATATAGTATAGAATATGGTGTATTGTGGTAAATTGTATAGAATATGGTGTATAGAGGTACATAGTACAGAATATGGTGTATAGAGGTAAATAGTATAGAATGTGGTGTATAGTGGTACATTGTATAGAATTTGGTTTAGAGCTGTACCACTATACACCATATTCTATACTAAGTACCACTATACACCACATTCTATGCTATGTACCACTATACACCATATTCTATACTGTGTACCACTATACACCATATTCTATTCTATATACCACTATACACCATATTCTATACTATGTACCACTATACAGCTCTACACCATATTCTATACTATGTATCTCTATACACCATATTCTATACTATATACCACTATACAGTTCTATACCATATTCTATACTATATACGACTATAAACCATATTCTATACTATGTACCACTATACAGTTCTATACCAAATTCAATACTATGTACCATTATACAGCTCTACACCACATTCTATACTATGTACCACTATACATCATATTCTATATTATGTACCACTATACAGCTCTATATCACATTTTATACTATGTACCACTATACACCATATTCTATACTTTGTACCTCTATACACCATATTCTATACTATGTACCTCTATACAACATATTCTAGACAATGTACCACTTTACACCATATTCTATACTATATACCACTTAACAGCTGTACCCCATATTCTATGCCATGTACCACTATACAGCTCTGTACCACATTCTATACTATATACTACTATACACCACATACTATTCTATGTACCACTATACAGCTCTACACCATATTTTATACTATATACCAATATTCAGCTCTACACCATGTTCTATACTATATACAACTATACTCCATATTCTATACTATGTACCACTATAAACGATATTATATACTATATACCACTATACACCTTATTCTATACTATGTATCACTATACACCACATTCTATACTATATACCACTATACAGCTCTTTACCACATTTTATACTAAATACCATTATACAGCTCTACACCACATTCTATACTATGTACCACTATACAACATATTCTATACTATGAACCACTATACAGCTCTACACCACATTCTATACAATGTACCACAATACACCATATACTATGTGCCAAGTATACACCATATTCTATACTATGTACCACTATACACCATATTCTATACTATGTACCTCTATCACCATATTCTATACTATGTACGACTATACAGCTCTACACAGTATTCTATACTATGTACTACTATACACCACATTCTATACACTCTACCACTATACAGCTCTACACCATACACCACTATACACCACATTCTACATATGTACCACTACACCACATTCTATACTATGTACCACTATGTACCACTATACACCACATTCTATACTATGTACCACTATACCCCATATTCTATACTATGTACCTCCATACACCATATTCTATACTATGTACCACTATACAAGATATTCTATACGATGTACCACTATATAGCACTACACCACATTCTATACTATATACCACTATACTCCACATTCTAGACTATGTACTACTATACACCTTATTCTATACTATGTACCTCTATACATCATAATCTATACTATATACCACTATACACCACATCCTATACTATGTACCATTATACAGCTCTTCACCACATTCTATACTATGTACCACTATACACCATATTCTATACTATTTACCTCTATACACCATATTCTATACTAAATACCACTATTAACCATATTCTATACAATGTACCACTATACACCATATTCTATACGATATACAACTATACAGCTCTACCCCATATTCTGTACTATGTATATACCACTATACACCATATTCTATACTATGAACCACTATACAGCTCTACACCATATTCTATACTATTTACCACTATACGCCATATTCTATACTATGTACCACTATAAACCTCTACCCTATATTGTATGCTATGTACCACTATACAGCTCTATTCCACATTCTATACTATGTACAACTGTACAGGTCTACACTATATTCTATACTTAATACTACTATAGACCACATTCTATACTAAGTACCTCTATACACCATATTCTATAGTATGTAGCACTATACACCACATTCTATACTATGTACCACTATACAGCTCTACACCATATTCTATACTATGAACCACTATACACCATATTCTATACTATGTACCACTATACACCACATCCTATACTATGTACCATTATACAGCTATTCAACACATTCTATACTATGTACCACTATACACCATATTCTTTACTATTTACCTCTATACACCATATTCTATACTGTATACCACTATTAACAATATTCTATACATTGTACCTCTATACACCATATTCTATACGATATACAACTATACAGCTCTACCCCATTTTCTGTACTATGTATATACCACTATACACCATATTCTCTACTATGAACCACTATACAGCTCTACACCATATTCTATACTATTTACCACTATACACCATAATCTATACTATGTACCACTATAAACCTCTACAATATATTCTATGCTATGTACCACTATACAGCATATTCTATACTAAGTACCTCTATACACCATATTCTATAGTATGTAGCACTATACACCACATTCTATACTATGTACCACTATACAGCTCTACACCATATTCTATACTATGTACCACTATACACCATATTCTTAACTATGTACCACTATTCAGCTCTACACCACATTCTGTACTATGTAACGCTATACATCATATTCTGTGTACCACTATACACCATATTATATACTATGTGCCTTTATACACTATATTCTATACTATGTACCACTATACACCACATTCTATACTTTTTCCCACTATACACCATTTTCTATACTATGTACCACTATACAGCTCTACACCATATTCTATACTATGTACCACTATACAACACTACACCATATTCTATACTATGTACTAATATACAGCTCTACACCATATTCTATACTATGTACTACTATACACCACATTCTATACTATGTACCACTACACCACATTCTATACTATGTACCACTATATACCACTATACACCACATTCTATACTATGTACCACTATACTCCTAATTCTATACTATGTACCTCTATACACCATATTCTATACTAAGTACCTCTATAAATCATATTCTATACTATGTACCACTATACAGCTCTATATCACATTCTATACTATATACCACTATACACCAAATTCTATACTATGTATCTCTATACACCATATTCTATACTATGTACCTCTATAAAACTTATTCTAGACTATGTACCACTTTACACCATATTCTATACTATATACCACTATACAGCTCTACCCCATATTCTATGCCATGTACCACTATACAGCTCTGCACCACATTCTATACTATGTACCACTGTACAGCTCTACACCATATTCTATACTATATACTACTATACACCACATTCTATACTATGTACCACTATAAACCATATTCTATACTATGTAACACTATACACCACATTCTATACTATGTACCACTATACAGCTCTACACCATATTTTATACTATGTACCAATATTCAGCTCTACACCATGTTCTATACTATATACCACTATACACCATATTCTATACTATGTACCACTATAAACAACATTCTATACTATGTACCACTATACACCATATTCTATTCTATGTACCACTATACACCATATTCTATACTTTATACCACTATACAACATATTCTAGACTATGTAGTACTTAACACCATATTCTACACTATATACCACTTAACAGCTCTACCCCATATTATATGCCATGTACCACTATACAGCTCTGTACCACATTCTATACTATGTACCACTATACAGCTCTACACCAAATTCTATACAATGTACCACTATACACCACATTCTATACTATGTACCACTATACACCATATTCTGTACTATGTACCTCTATACACCATATTCGATACAATTTACCACAATACACCATATTCTATACTATATACCACTATAAACTATATTCTATACTATGTACCTATATACACCATATTCTATACTATGTACCACTATACACCATATTCTATACTATGTACCACTATACACCATATTCTATACTATGTACCACTATACAGCTCTACACCAGATTCTATACTATATACCACTATACACCATATTCTGTAATATTCAGCACTAAACACCATATTCTATACTCTGCAACACTATACAACTCTACACCATATTCTATACTATGTACCTCTATATACCATATTCTATACTATGTACCACTATACAGCTCTATACCAAATTCTACACTATGTACCATTATACAGCTCTACACCACATTCTATACTATGTACCACTATACATCATATTCTATACTATGTACCACTATACAGCTCTACATCACATTCAATACTATGTACCACTATACACCATATTCTATACTATGTACCATTATACACCATATTCTATACTATATACCACTATACAACATATTCTAGACTATGTACCACTTTACACCATATTCTGTACTATATACCACTTAACAGCTTTACCCCATATTCTATGCCATGTACCACTATACAGCTCTTTACCACATTCTATACTATGTACCACTATACAGCTCTATACCACATTCTATACTATGTACCATTATACAGCTCTACACCACATTCTATACTATGTACCATTATACAACATGTTCTATACTATGTACCACTATACAGCTTTAAACCACATTCTATACAATGTACCACAATACACCACATTCTATACTCTGTACCTCTATACACCATATTCTATACTATGTACCACAATACACCACATTCTATACTCTGTACCTCTATACACCATATTCTATACTATGTACCACTATACACCATATTCTATACAATATACCACTATACAGCTCTACCCCGTAATCTATACCATGTACCACTATACACCATATTCTATACTATGTATCACTATACACCATATTCTATATTATGTATCACTATGCACCATATTCTATACAATGTACCACTATACAGCTCTACACCATATTTTATGCTATGTACCACAAACTATACACCATATTCTATACTATGTAGCACTATACAGCTCAACACCATATTCTATACTATGTACCACTATACAGCTCTACACCATGTTATATACTATGTACCACTATACACCACATTCTATGCTATGTACCTCTATACACCATATTCTAAACTATGTACCACTATACACCATATTCTATACTATGTACCACTATACACCACATTCTATGCTATGTACCACTATACACCATATTCTACATTGTGTACCACTATACACCATATTCTTTTCTATATACCACTATACACCATATTCTATACTATGTACCACTATACAGCTCTACACCATATTCTATACTATGTATCTCTATACACCATATTCTATACTATATACCACTATACAGCTCTACACCACATTCTATACTATGTACCACTATACATCATATTCTATACTATGTACCACTATACAGCTCTACATCACATTCTATACTATGTACCACTGTACACTATATTCTATACTTAGTACCTCTGTACACCATATTCTAGACAATGTACCACTTTACACCATATTCTATACTATATACCACTTAACAGCTCTACCCCATATTCTATGCTTCTATACTATATACTACTATACACCACATACTATTCTATGTACCACTATACAGCTCTACACCATATGTTATACTATATACCAATATTCAGCTCTACACCATGTTCTATACTATATAATACTATACATCAGATTCTATACTATGTACCACTATAGTAACACTATACACCACATTCTATACTATGTACCACTATACAGCACTACACCATATTTTATACTATGTACCAATATTCAGCTCTACACCATGTTCTATACTATATACCACTATACACCATATTCTATACTATGTACCACTATAAACATCATTCTATACTATGTACCACTATACACCCATATTCCATACTATGTACCACTATACACCATATTCTATACTATGTACCACTATACACCATATTCTATACTATGTCCCACTAGACAACACTACACCTTATTCTATACTATGTACCACTATACAGCTCTACACCATATTCTATACTATGTACCACTATACAACATATTCTATACTATGTACCACTATACAGCTCTACAACACATTCTATACTATGTACCTCTACACACCATATTCTATACTATGTACCACTATACAGCTCTACACCACATTCTATACTATGTACCACTATACAGCTCTACACCATATTCTATACTATGTACTACTATACACCACATTCTATACTATGTACCACTATACAGCTCTACACCATACACCAGTATACACCACATTGTACATATGTACCACTACACCACATTCTATACTATGTACCACTATGTACCACTATACACCACATTCTATACTATGTACCACTGTACACCATATTCTATACTATGTACCTCTATACACAATATTCTATACTATGTACCACTATACCGCTCTACACCACATTCTATACTATATACCACTATACACCATATTCTATACTATGTAGCACTATACACCATATTCTATACTACGCACAACTATACAGCTCTACACCATATTCTATGCTATGTATAACTATACACAATACTCTATACTATGCACCACTATACAGCTCTGCACCAAATTCTATACTATGTACCTCTATATACCATATTCTTTACTATGTACCACTATACACCATATTCTATACTATGTACCACAATACAGCTCTACACCCTATTCTATACTATGTACCACTATACAACACTACACCCTATTATATTCTATGTATCACTATACAGCTCTACACCATATTCTATACTATGTACCACTATACCCCGTTTTCTATACTATGTACCTCTATACACCATATTCTATACAATGTACCACAATACACCATATTCTATACTATGTACCACTATTCACCGAATTCCATACTATGTACCACTATACACCATATTCTATACTATGTACCACTATACACCATATTCTATACTATGTACTACATTACAGATCTACACCATATTCTATACTATGTACCACTATACAGCTCTACACCATATTCTATACTATGTACCACTATACAACACTACACCATATTCTATACTATGTACTAATATACAGCTCTACACCATATTCTATACTATGTACTACTATACACCACATTCTATACTATGTACCACTACACCACATTCTATACTATGTACCACTATATACCACTATACACCACATTCTATACTATGTACCACTATACTCCTAATTCTATACTATGTACCTCTATACACCATATTCTATACTAAGTACCTCTATACATCATATTCTATACTATGTACCACTATACAGCTCTATATCACATTCTATACTATATACCACTATACACCAAATTCTATACTATGTATCTCTATACACCATATTCTATACTATGTACCTCTATAAAACTTATTCTAGACTATGTACCACTTTACACCATATTCTATACTATATACCACTATACAGCTCTACCCCATATTCTATGCCATGTACCACTATACAGCTCTGCACCACATTCTATACTATGTACCACTGTACAGCTCTACACCATATTCTATACTATATACTACTATACACCACATTCTATACTATGTACCACTATAAACCATATTCTATACTATGTAACACTATACACCACATTCTATACTATGTACCACTATACAGCTCTACACCATATTTTATACTATGTACCAATATTCAGCTCTACACCATGTTCTATACTATATACCACTATACACCATATTCTATACTATGTACCACTATAAACAACATTCTATACTATGTACCACTATACACCATATTCTATTCTATGTACCACTATACACCATATTCTATACTTTATACCACTATACAACATATTCTAGACTATGTAGTACTTAACACCATATTCTACACTATATACCACTTAACAGCTCTACCCCATATTATATGCCATGTACCACTATACAGCTCTGTACCACATTCTATACTATGTACCACTATACAGCTCTACACCAAATTCTATACAATGTACCACTATACACCACATTCTATACTATGTACCACTATACACCATATTCTGTACTATGTACCTCTATACACCATATTCGATACAATTTACCACAATACACCATATTCTATACTATATACCACTATAAACTATATTCTATACTATGTACCTATATACACCATATTCTATACTATGTACCACTATACACCATATTCTATACTATGTACCACTATACACCATATTCTATACTATGTACCACTATACAGCTCTACACCAGATTCTATACTATATACCACTATACACCATATTCTGTAATATGTAGCACTAAACACCATATTCTATACTCTGCACCACTATACAACTCTACACCATATTCTATACTATGTACCTCTATATACCATATTCTATACTATGTACCACTATACAGCTCTATACCAAATTCTACACTATGTACCATTATACAGCTCTACACCACATTCTATACTATGTACCACTATACATCATATTCTATACTATGTACCACTATACAGCTCTACATCACATTCAATACTATGTACCACTATACAACATATTCTATACTATGTACCTCTATACACAATATTCTATACTATGTACCTCTATACAACATTTTCTAGACTATGTACCTCTTTACACCATATTCTATTCTATATACCACTATACAGCTCTACCCCATATTCTATGCCATGTACCACTATACAGCTCTGCACCACATTCTATACTATGTACCACTGTATAGCTCTACACCATATTCTATACTATATACTACTATACACCATATTCTATACCATGTACCACTATAAACCATATTCTATTCTATGTAACACTATACACCACATTCTATACTTTGTACCACTATACAGCTCTACACCATATTTTATACTATGTACCAATATTCAGCTCTACACCATGTTCTATACTATATACCACTATACACCATATTCTATACTATGTACCACTATAAACAACATTCTATACTATGTACCACTATACACCATATTCTATACTATGTACCATTATACACCATATTCTATACTATATACCACTATACAACATATTCTAGACTATGTACCACTTTACACCATATTCTGTACTATATACCACTTAACAGCTTTACCCCATATTCTATGCCATGTACCACTATACAGCTCTGTACCACATTCTATACTATGTACCACTATACAGCTCTATACCACATTCTATACTATGTACCATTATACAGCTCTACACCACATTCTATACTATGTACCATTATACAACATGTTCTATGCTATGTACCACTATACAGCTTTAAACCACATTCTATACAATGTACCACAATACACCACATTCTATACTCTGTACCTCTATACACCATATTCTATACTATGTACCACAATACACCACATTCTATACTCTGTACCTCTATACACCATATTCTATACTATGTACCACTATACACCATATTCTATACTATATACCACTATACAGCTCTACCCCGTAATCTATACCATGTACCACTATACACCATATTCTATACTATTTATCACTATACACCATATTCTATATCATATATTACTATGCACCATATTCTATACAATGTACCACTATACAGCTCTACACCATATTTTATGCTATGTACCACAAACTATACACCATATTCTATACTATGTAGCACTATACAGCTCAACACCATATTCTATACTATGTACCACTATACAGCTCTACACCATGTTATATACTATGTACCACTATACACCACATTATATGCTATGTACCTCTATACACCATATTCTAAACTATGTACAACTATACACCATATTCTATACTATGTACCACTATACACCACATTCTATGCTATGTACCACTATACACCATATTCTACATTGTGTACCACTATACACCATATTCTATTCTATATACCACTATACACCATATTCTATACTATGTACCACTATACAGCTCTACACCATATTCTATACTATGTATCTCTATACAACATATTCTATACTATATACCACTATACAGCTCTACACCACATTCTATACTATGTACCACTATACATCATATTCTATATTATGTACCACTATACAGCTCTACATCACATTCTATACTATGTACCACTGTACACCATATTCTATACTTTGTACCTCTGTACACCATATTCTAGACAATGTACCACTTTACACCATATTCTATACTATATACCACTTAACAGCTCTACCCCATATTCTATGCCATGTACCACTATACAGCTCTGTACAACATTCTATACTATATACTACTATACACCACATACTATTCTATGTACCACTATACAGCTCTACACCATATGTTATACTATATACCAATATTCAGCTCTACACCATGTTCTATACTATATAATACTATACATCAGATTCTATACTATGTACCACTATAGTAACACTATACACCACATTCTATACTATGTACCACTATACAGCACTACACCATATTTTATACTATGTACCAATATTCAGCTCTACACCATGTTCTATACTATATACCACTATACACCATATTCTATACTATGTACCACTATAAACATCATTCTATACTATGTACCACTATACACCATATTCCATACTATGTACCACTATACACCATATTCTATACTATGTACCACTATACACCATATTCTATACTATGTCCCACTATACAACACTACACCTTATTCTATACTATGTACCACTATACAGCTCTACACCATATTCTATACTATGTACCACTATACAACATATTCTATACTATGTACCACTATAGAGCTCTACAACACATTCTATACTATGTACCTCTACACACCATATTCTATACTATGTACCACTATACAGCTCTACACCACATTCTATACTATGTACCACTATACAGCTCTACACCATATTCTATACTATGTACCACTATACAGCTCTACACCATACACCAGTATACACCACATTGTACATATGTACCACTACACCACATTCTATACTATGTACCACTATGTACCACTATACACCACATTCTATACTATGTACCACTGTACACCATATTCTATACTATGTACCTCTATACACAATATTCTATACTATATACCACTATACACCATATTCTATACTATGTACCACTATACCGCTCTACACCACATTCTATACTATATACCACTATACACCATATTCTATACTATGTAGCACTATACACCATATTCTATACTACGCACAACTATACAGCTCTACACCATATTCTATGCTATGTATAACTATACACAATACTCTATACTATGCACCACTATACAGCTCTGCACCAAATTCTATACTATGTACCTCTATATACCATATTCTTTACTATGTACCACTATACACCATATTCTATACTATGTACCACAATACAGCTCTACACCCTATTCTATACTATGTACCACTATACAACACTACACCCTATTATATTCTATGTATCACTATACAGCTCTACACCATATTCTATACTATGTACCACTATACCCCGTTTTCTATACTATGTACCTCTATACACCATATTCTATACAATGTACCACAATACACCATATTCTATACTATGTACCACTATACACCGAATTCCATACTATGTACCACTATACACCATATTCTATACTATGTACCACTATACACCATATTCTATACTATGTACTACATTACAGATCTACACCATATTCTATACTATGTACCACTATACACCATATTCTATACTATGTACCATTATACACCATATTCTATACTATGTACCACTATACAGCTCTACAACACATTCTATACTATGTACCTCTATACACCATATTCAAGACTATGTACCACTATACAGCTCTAAACCACATTCTATACTATGTACCACTACACCACATTCTATACTATGTACCACTTTGTACCACTATACACCACAATCTATCCTATGTACCCTTATACCCAATATTCTATTCTATGTACCTCTATACACCATATTCTATACTATATACCACTATACACCATATTCTATATGATGTACCACTATACAGCTCTACACCACATTCTATACTATATACCACTACACACCACATTCTAGACTATGTACCATTATACAGCTCTTCACCAGATTCTATACTATGTACCACTATACACCATAATCTATACTATTTACCACTATACACCATATTCTATACGATATACAACTATACAGCTCTACCCCATATTCTGTACTATGTATCACTATACAGCTCTACACCATATTCTATAATATGTTCCACTATACACCATATTCTATACTATGTACCACTATACACCATATTCTATACTATGTACCACTATACAGCTCTACAAAACATTCTATACTATGTAACACTATACACCATATTCTATACTATGTACCACTATACAGCTCTACACCACATTCTATACTATGTACCACTATACAGCTCTACACCACATTCTATACTATGTACCACTATACCACATTCTATACTATGTACCACTATACACCATATTCTATACTATGTACCTCTTTACACCATATTCTATACAATGTACCTCTATACACCATATTCTATACAATGTACCACAATACACCATATTCTATACTATGTACCACTATACACCATATTCCATACTATGTACCACTATACACCATATTCTATACTATGTACCACTATACACCATATTCTATACTATGTACTACATTACAGATCTACACCATATTCTATACTATGTACCACTATACACCATATTCTATACTATGTACCTCTTTACACCATATTCTATACAATGTACCACAATACACCATATTCTATACTATGTACCACTATACACCGTTTTCCATACTATGTACCACTATACACCATATTTTATACTATGTACCTCTATACACCATATTCTATACTATGTACCACTATACACCATATTCTATACTATGTACCACAATACAGCTCTACACCATATTCTATACTAAGTACCACTATACAGCTCTACAACATATTCTATACTATGTACCACTATACACCATATTCTATACTATGTACCACTATACAGTTCTACAACACATTCTATACTATGTACCTCTACACACCATATTCTATATTATGTACCACTCTACAGCTCTACACCACATTCTATACTATGTACCACTATACAGCTCTACACCATATTCTATACAATGTACTACTATACACCACATTCTATACTATGTACCACTATACAGCTCTACACCATACACCACTATACACCACATTCTACATATGTACCACTACACCACATTCTATACTATGTACCACTATGTACCACTATACACCACATTCTATACTATGTACCACTATACCCCATATTCTATACTATGTACCTCTATACACCATATTCTATACGATGTACCACTATACAGCTCTACACCACATTCTATACTATATACCACTATACTCAACATTCTAGACTATGTACTACTATACACCATATTCTATACTATGTACCTCTATACACCATATTCTATACTATATACCACTATACACCACATCCTATACTATGTACCATTATACAGCTCTTCACCACATTCTATACTTTTTACCACTATGCACCATATTCTATACTATTTACCTCTATACACCATATTGTATACTATATACCACTATTAACCATATTCTATACAATGTACCACTATACACCATATTCTATATGATATACAACTATACAGCTCTACCACATATTCTGTACAATGTATATACCACTATACACCATATTCTATACTATGAACCACTATACAGCTCTACACCATATTCTATACTATTTACCACTATACACCATATTCTATACTATGTAACACTATAAACCTCTACACTATATTCTATGCTATGTACCACTATACAGCTCTATACCACATTCTATACTATGTACAACTGTACAGGTCTACACTATATTCTATACTATATACTACTATAGACAACATTCTATACTAAGTACCTCTATACATCATATTCTATAGTATGTAGCACTATACTCCACATTCTATACTATGTACCACTATACAGCTCTACACCATATTCTATACTATGTACCACTATACACCATTTTCTATACTATGTACCACTATTCAGCTCTACACAACATTCTATACTGTGTACCGCTATACATCATATTCTGTGTACCACTATACACCATATTGTGGACTATGTAACATTATACACCATATTCTATACTATGTACCTCTATACACCGTATTATATACTATGTACCACTATACACCACATTCTATACTATGTACCACTATACACCATATTCTATACTATGTTCCTCTATACACTATATTCTATACTATGTACCACTATACACCATATTCTATACTATGTACCACTATTCAGCTCTACACAACATTCTATACTGTGTACTGCTATACATCATATTCTGTGTACCATTATACACCATATTGTAGACTATGTAACGCTATACACCATATTCTATACTATGTACCTCTATACACCGTATTATATACTATGTACCACTATACACCACATTCTATACTATGTACCACTATACACCATTTTCTATACTATGTACCACTAAACAGCTCTACACCATATTCTATACTATGTACCACTATACAACACTACAACATATCCTATACTATGTACTAATATACAGCTCTACACCGTATTCTATACTATGTACTACTATACACCACATTCTATACTATGTACCACTATACCACATTCTATACTATGTACCACTATATACCACTATACACCACATTCTATACTATGTACCACTATACACCATATTCTATACTATGTACCTCTATTCACCATATTCTATACTAAGTACCACTATACACCATATTCTATACTATATACCACTATGCAGCTCTACACCAAATTCTATACTATATACCACTATACACCATATTCTATAATATGTTCCTCTATACACTATATTCTATACTATGTACCACTATACACCATATTCTGTACTATGTAGCACTATACACCATATTCTATACTCAGCATCACTATACAGCTCTACACCATATTCTATGCTATGTATCACTCTACACAATACTCTATACTATGCACCACTATACAGCTCTATAACAAATTCTATACTATGTACCTCTATATATCATATTCTATACTATGTACCACTATACAGCTCTATACCAAATTCTACACTATGTACCATTATACAGCTCTACACCACATTCTATACTATGTACCACTATACATCATATTCTATACTATGTACCACTATACAGCTCTACATCACGTTCTATACTATGTACCACTATACACCATATTCTATACTATGTACCTCTATACACCATATTCTATACTATGTACCTCTTTACAACATATTCTAGACTATGTACCACTTTACACCATATTCTATACTATATACCACTATACAGCTCTACCCCATATTCTATGCCATGTACCACTATACAGCTCTGCACCACAATCTATACTATGTACCACTGTACAGCTCTACACCATATTCTATACTATATACTACTATACACCACATTCTATACTATGTACCACTATAAACCATATTCTATACTATGTAACACTATACACCACACTCTATACTATGTACCACTATACAGCTCTACACCATATTTTATACTATGTACCAATATTCAGCTCTACACCATGTTCTATACTATATACCACTATACACCATATTCTATACTATGTACCACTATAAACAACATTCTCTACAATGTACCACTATACACCATATTCTATACTATGTACCACTATACACCATATTCTATACTATGTACCACTATACACCATATTCTATACTATGTACCACTATACAACACTACACCTTATTCTATACTATGTACCACTATACAGCTCTACACCATATTCTATACTATGTACCACTATACACCATATTCTATACTATGTACCACTATACAGCTCTACAACACATTCTATACTATGTACCTCTACACACCATATTCTATACTATGTACCACTATACAACACTACACCTTATTCTATACTATGTACCACTATACAGCTCTACAACATATTCTATACTATGTACCACTATACACCATATTCTATACTATGTACCACTATACAGTTCTACAACACATTCTATACTATGTACCTCTACACACCATATTCTATATTATGTACCACTCTACAGCTCTACACCACATTCTATACTATGTACCACTATACAGCTCTACACCATATTCTTTACTATGTACCACTATACACCGTTTTCCATACTATGTACCACTATACACCATAATTTATACTATGTACCTCTATACACCATATTCTATACTATGTACCACTATACACCATATTCTATACTATGTACCACAATACAGCTCTACACCATATTCTATACTAAGTACCACTATACATCTCTACAACATATTCTATACTATGTACCACTATACACCATATTCTATACTATGTACCACTATACAGTTCTACAACACATTCTATACTATGTACCTCTACACACCATATTCTATATTATGTACCACTCTACAGCTCTACACCACATTCTATACTATGTACCACTATACAGCTCTACACCATATTCTATACAATGTACTACTATACACCACATTCTATACTATGTACCACTATACAGCTCTACACCATACACCACTATACACCACATTCTACATATGTACCACTACACCACATTCTATACTATGTACCACTATGTACCACTATACACCACATTCTATACTATGTACCACTATACCCCATATTCTATACTATGTACCTCTATACACCATATTCTATACGATGTACCACTATACAGCTCTACACCACATTCTATACTATATACCACTATACTCAACATTCTAGACTATGTACTACTATACACCATATTCTATACTATGTACCTCTATACACCATATTCTATACTATATACCACTATACACCACATCCTATACTATGTACCATTATACAGCTCTTCACCACATTCTATACTTTTTACCACTATGCACCATATTCTATACTATTTACCTCTATACACCATATTGTATACTATATACCACTATTAACCATATTCTATACAATGTACCACTATACACCATATTCTATATGATATACAACTATACAGCTCTACCCCATATTCTGTACTATGTATATACCACTATACACCATATTCTATACTATGAACCACTATACAGCTCTACACCATATTCTATACTATTTACCACTATACACCATATTCTATACTATGTAACACTATAAACCTCTACACTATATTCTATGCTATGTACCACTATACAGCTCTATACCACATTCTATACTATGTACAACTGTACAGGTCTACACTATATTCTATACTATATACTACTATAGACAACATTCTATACTAAGTACCTCTATACATCATATTCTATAGTATGTAGCACTATACTCCACATTCTATACTATGTACCACTATACAGCTCTACACCATATTCTATACTATGTACCACTATACACCATTTTCTATACTATGTACCACTATTCAGCTCTACACAACATTCTATACTGTGTACCGCTATACATCATATTCTGTGTACCACTATACACCATATTGTGGACTATGTAACATTATACACCATATTCTATACTATGTACCTCTATACACCGTATTATATACTATGTACCACTATACACCACATTCTATACTATGTACCACTATACACCATATTCTATACTATGTTCCTCTATACACTATATTCTATACTATGTACCACTATACACCATATTCTATACTATGTACCACTATTCAGCTCTACACAACATTCTATACTGTGTACTGCTATACATCATATTCTGTGTACCATTATACACCATATTGTAGACTATGTAACACTGTACACCATATTCTATACTATGTACCTCTATACACCGTATTATATACTATGTACCACTATACACCACATTCTATACTATGTACCACTATACACCATTTTCTATATTATGTACCACTAAACAGCTCTACACCATATTCTATACTATGTACCACTATACAACACTACAACATATCCTATACTATGTACTAATATACAGCTCTACACCGTATTCTATACTATGTACTACTATACACCACATTCTATACTATGTACCACTATACCACATTCTATACTATGTACCACTATATACCACTATACACCACATTCTATACTATGTACCACTATACACCATATTCTATACTATGTACCTCTATTCACCATATTCTATACTAAGTACCACTATACACCATATTCTATACTATATACCACTATGCAGCTCTACACCAAATTCTATACTATATACCACTATACACCATATTCTATAATATGTTCCTCTATACACTATATTCTATACTATGTACCACTATACACCATATTCTGAACTATGTAGCACTATACACCATATTCTATACTCAGCATCACTATACAGCTCTACACCATATTCTATGCTATGTATCACTCTACACAATACTCTATACTATGCACCACTATACAGCTCTATAACAAATTCTATACTATGTACCTCTATATATCATATTCTATACTATGTACCACTATACAGCTCTATACCAAATTCTACACTATGTACCATTATACAGCTCTACACCACATTCTATACTATGTACCACTATACATCATATTCTATACTATGTACCACTATACAGCTCGACATCACGTTCTATACTATGTACCACTATACACCATATTCTATACTATGTACCTCTATACACCATATTCTATACTATGTACCTCTATACAACATATTCTAGACTATGTACCACTTTACACCATATTCTATACTATATACCACTATACAGCTCTACCCCATATTCTATGCCATGTACCACTATACAGCTCTGCACCACAATCTATACTATGTACCACTGTACAGCTCTACACCATATTCTATACTATATACTACTATACACCACATTCTATACTATGTACCACTATAAACCATATTCTATACTATGTAACACTATACACCACACTCTATACTATGTACCACTATACAGCTCTACACCATATTTTATACTATGTACCAATATTCAGCTCTACACCATGTTCTATACTATATACCACTATACACCATATTCTATACTATGTACCACTATACACCATATTCTATACTATGTACCACTATACACCATATTCTATACTATGTACCACTATACACAATTTTCTATACTATGTACCACTATACACTGTATTCCATACTATGTACCACTATACACCATATTATATACTATGTACCTCTATACACCATATTCTATACTATGTACCACTATACACCATATTCTATACTATGTACCACTATTCAGCTCTACACCACATTCTATACTATGTACCGCTATACATCATATTCTATGTACCACTATACACAATATTCTAGACTATGTAACACTATACACCATATTCTAGATGATGTACCTCTATACACCATATTCTATACTATGTACATCTATACACCATATTCTATACTATGTACCACTATACACCAAATTCTATACTATGTACCACTACACACCATATTCTATACTATGTGCCTCTATACACTATATTCTATACTATGTACCACTATACACCACATTCTATACTATGTACCACTATACACCATATTCTATACTATGTACCTCTATACACCATTTTCAATACTATGTACCACTATACAGCTCTACACCACAATCGATACTATGTACCACTATACAGCTCTTCACCACATTCTATACTATGTACCAGTATACCCTATATTTTATACAATGTAACACTATACACCATATTCTATTCTATGTACCACTATACACCACATTCTATACTATGTACCATTATACAGCTTTACACCACAATCTATACTATGTACCACTATACAACATATTCTATACTATTTAGCACTATACAGCTCTACACCACATTCTATACTATGTACCTCTATACACAATATTCTATACTATGTACCACTATACACCATATTCTATACTTTGTACCTCTATACACCATATTCTATCCAATGTACCACAATACACCGTATTCCATACTATGTACCACTATACACCATATTCTATACTATGCACATCTATACACAATATTCTATACTATGTACCACAATACAGCTCTACACCATATTCTATACTATGTACCACTATACAACATTACACCATATTCTATACTATGTACCACTATACAGCTCTACATCATATTCTATACTATGTGCTACTATAAACATATTCTATACTATGTACCACTATACACCATATTCTATACTATGTACCACTTTACAGCTCTACACCACATTCTATACTATGTACCACTATACAGCTCTACACCGTATTCTGTACTATGTAATACTGTACACCACATTCTATGCTATGTACCACTATACTGCTCTACACCATTAACCACTATACACCACATTCTATTCTATGTACCACTACACCACGTTCTATACTGTGTACCACTATGTACCACTATACACCACATTCTATATTATGTACCACTGTACGCCATATTCTATACTATGTACCTCTATACACAATAATCTATACTATATACCACTATACACCATATTCTATACTCTGCACAACTATACAGCCCTACACCATATTCTATGCTATGTATCACTATACACAATACTCTATACTATGCACCACTATACAGCTCTACAACAAATTCTATACTATGTACCTCTATATACCATATTCTATACTATGTACCACTATACACCATATTCTATACTATGTACCACAATACAGATCTACACCATATTCTATACTATGTACCACTATACAACACTACACCCTATTCTATACTATGTACCACTATACAGCTCTACACCATATTCTATACTATGTACCACTATAAACCATATTCTATACTATGTACCACCATACACTATATTCTATACTATGTACAACTATACAGCTCTACAACACATTCTATACTATGTACCACTGTACTCCATATTCTATACTATGTACCAGTATACAGCTCTACACCACATTCTATACTATGTACCACTTTGTAGCTCTACACCAAATTCTATACTATGTACCACTATACACCATATTCTATACAATGTACCACAAAACACCATATTACATACTATGTACCACTTAACACCGTATTCCATACCATGTACCACTATACACCATATTCTATATTATGTACCTCTATACACCATATTATATACTATGTACCACTATACACCATATTCAATACTATGTACCACAATACAGATCTACACCATATTCTATACTATGTACCACTATACACAATATTCTGTACTGTGTACCATTATACACCATATTCTATACTATATACCACTATACAGCTCTACAACACATTCTATACTATGTACCTCTATACACCATATTCAATATTATGTACCACTTTACAGCTCTAGACCACATTCTATACTATGTACCACTATACAGCTCTACAACATTCACCACTATACACCACATTCTATACTATGTACCACAACACCACATTCTATACTATGTACCACTATACACCACATTCTATACTATGTACCACTATACCCAATATTCTATACTATGTACCTCTATACACCATATTCTATACTTTATAGCACTATACACCATATTATATACAATGTACCACTATACAACTCTACATCACATTCTATACTATATACCACTATACACCCATATTCTATACTATGTACCACTATACACCATAATCTATACTATTTACCTCTATACACCATATTCTATACGATATACAACTATACAGCTCTACCCCATATTCTGTACTATGTATATACCACTATACACCATATTCTGTGCTATGAACCACTATACAGCTCTTCACCATATTCTATACTATTTACCACTATACACCATATTCTATACTATGTACCATTATACACTATATTCAATACTATGTACCACTATACACCATATTCTATTCTATATACCACAATACACCATATTCTATACTATGTACCATTATACACCATATTCTATACTATGTATCACTATACACCATATTCAATACTATCTACCACTATACAGCTCTACACCATATTCTATACTATGTACCACTATACAGATCTACACCACATTCTATACTATGTACCACAATATTCCACATTCCTATACTATGTACCACTATACAGCTCTACACCATAATCTATACTATGTACCACTATACACCACATTCTAGGACTATGTACTACTATACACCATATTCAATATTATGTTCCTCTATACACCATATTCTATACTATATACCACTATACACCCACATCCTATACTATGTACCATTATACAGCTCTTCACCAGATTCTATACTATGTACCACTATACACCATATTCTATACTATTTACCTCTATACATCATATTCTATACTATATACCACTATTAACCATATTCTATACAATGTACCACTATACACCATAATCTATACGATATACAACTATACAGCTCTGCCCCATATTTTATACTTTGTATATACCACTATACACCATATTCTATACTATGAACCACTATACAGCTCTACAACCATATTCTATACTATTTACCACTATACACCATATTCTATACTATGTACCACTATAAACCTCTATTCTCTATTCTATGCTATGTACCACTATACAGCTCTATACCACATTCTATACTATGTACAACTGTACAGCTCCACACCATATTCTATACTATGTAGCACTATACACCACATTCTATACTATGTACCACTATACAGCTGTACACCACATTCTCTACTTTGTACCACTATACAACATATTCTATACTATGTTGCACTTTACACCATATTCTAGACGATGTACCTCTATACATCATATTCTATACTATGTACATCTATGCACCATATAATATATTATGTACCACTATACACCACATTCTATACTATGTACCACTATACACCATAGTCTATATTATGTGCCTCTATACACTATATTCTATACTATGTTCCTCTATACACCACATTCTATGCTATGTACCACTATACACCATATTCTATACTATGTACCTCTATACACCATTTTCTATACTATGTACCACTATACAGCTCTACACCACAATCAATACTATGTACCACTATACAGCTCTACACCACATTCTATACTATGTACCACTATACACTATATTTTATACTATGTAACACTATACACCATATTCTATTCTATGTACCACTATACACCACATTCTATACTATGAACCATTATACAGCTTTACACCACAATCTATACTATGTATCTCTATACACCATATTCTATACTATTTAGCACTATACAGCTCTACACCACATTCTATACTATGTACCTCTGTACACCATATTCTATACTATGCACCACTATACACCATATTCTATACTTTGTACCTCTATATACCATATTCTATACAATGTACCACAATACACCATATTCTATACTATGTACGACTATACACAGTATTCCATACTATGTACCACTATACATCATATTAAATATTATGTACATCTATACACCATATTCTATACTATGTACCACAATACAGCTCTACACCATATTCTATACTATGTACCACTATACAACACTACACCATATTCTATACTATGTACCGCTATACAGCTCTACATCATATTCTATACTATGTACTACTATAAACCATATTCTATACTATGTACCACTATACACCATATTCTATACTATGTACCACTATACAGCTCTACACCACTTTCTATACTATGTACCACTATACAGCTCTACACCGTATTCTGTATTATGTAATACTGTACACCACATTCTATGCTATGTACCACTATACAGCTCTACACCATTAACCACTATACACCACATTCTATACTATGTACCACTACACCACATTCTATACTATGTAACCACTATGTACCACTATACACCACATTCTATATTATGTACCACTGTACACCATATTCTATACTATGTACCTCTATACACAATATTATATCTATACTATATACCACTATACACCATATTCTATACTATGTACCACTATACAGCTCTACACCACATTTCTATAATATATACCACTATACACCATATTCTATACTATGTAGCACTATACACCATATTCTATACTCCGCACAACTATACAGCTCTACACCATATTCTATGCTATGTATCACTATACACAATACTCTATAATAAGCACCACTATACAGCTCTACACCAAATTCTATACTATGTACCTCTATATACCATATTCTATACTATGTACCACTATACACCATATTCTATACTATGTACCACAATACAGCTCTACACCATATTCTATCAAGAGGAGATAACACAAAGTATGCTCTTTTGTTGTTTCCATTGCTTTCACTACACCTTATTCTATACTATGTACCACTATACAGCTCTACACCATATTCTATACTATGTACCACTATACACCATATTCTATACTATGTACCACTATACAGCTCTACAACACATTCTATACTATGTACCTCTACACACCATATTCTATACTATGTACCACTATACAACACTACACCTTATTCTATACTATGTACCACTATACAGCTCTACAACATATTCTATACTATGTACCACTATACACCATATTCTATACTATGTACCACTATACAGTTCTACAACACATTCTATACTATGTACCTCTACACACCATATTCTATATTATGTACCACTCTACAGCTCTACACCACATTCTATACTATGTACCACTATACAGCTCTACACCATATTCTTTACTATGTACCACTATACACCGTTTTCCATACTATGTACCACTATACACCATAATTTATACTATGTACCTCTATACACCATATTCTATACTATGTACCACTATACACCATATTCTATACTATGTACCACAATACAGCTCTACACCATATTCTATACTAAGTACCACTATACAGCTCTACAACATATTCTATACTATGTACCACTATACACCATATTCTATACTATGTACCACTATACAGTTCTACAACACATTCTATACTATGTACCTCTACACACCATATTCTATATTATGTACCACTCTACAGCTCTACACCACATTCTATACTATGTACCACTATACAGCTCTACACCATATTCTATACAATGTACTACTATACACCACATTCTATACTATGTACCACTATACAGCTCTACACCATACACCACTATACACCACATTCTACATATGTACCACTACACCACATTCTATACTATGTACCACTATGTACCCACTATACACCACATTCTATACTATGTACCCACTATACCCCATATTCTATACTATGTACCTCTATACACCATATTCTATACGATGTACCACTATACAGCTCTACACCACATTCTATACTATATACCACTATACTCAACATTCTAGACTATGTACTACTATACACCATATTCTATACTATGTACCTCTATACACCATATTCTATACTATATACCACTATACACCACATCCTATACTATGTACCATTATACAGCTCTTCACCACATTCTATACTTTTTACCACTATGCACCATATTCTATACTATTTACCTCTATACACCATATTGTATACTATATAACCACTATTAACCATATTCTATACAATGTACCACTATACACCATATTCTATATGATATACAACTATACAGCTCTACCACATATTCTGTACTATGTATATACCACTATACACCATATTCTATACTATGAACCACTATACAGCTCTACACCATATTCTATACTATTTACCACTATACACCATATTCTATACTATGTAACACTATAAACCTCTACACTATATTTCTATGCTATGTACCACTATACAGCTCTATACCACATTCTATACTATGTACAACTGTACAGGTCTACACTATATTCTATACTATATAACTACTATAGACAACATTCTATACTAAGTACCTCTATACATCATATTCTATAGTATGTAGCACTATACTCCACATTCTATACTATGTACCACTATACAGCTCTACACCATATTCTATACTATGTACCACTATACACCATTTTCTATACTATGTACCACTATTCAGCTCTACACAACATTCTATACTGTGTACCGCTATACATCATATTCTGTGTACCACTATACACCATATTGTGGACTATGTAACATTATACACCATATTCTATACTATGTACCTCTATACACCGTATTATATACTATGTACCACTATACACCACATTCTATACTATGTACCACTATACACCATATTCTATACTATGTTCCTCTATACACTATATTCTATACTATGTACCACTATACACCATATTCTATACTATGTACCACTATTCAGCTCTACACAACATTCTATACTGTGTACTGCTATACATCATATTCTGTGTACCATTATACACCATATTGTAGACTATGTAACGCTATACACCCATATTCTATACTATGTACCTCTATACACCGTATTATATACTATGTACCACTATACACCACATTCTATACTATGTACCACTATACACCATTTTCTATACTATGTACCACTAAACAGCTCTACACCATATTCTATACTATGTACCACTATACAACACTACAACATATCCTATACTATGTACTAATATACAGCTCTACACCGTATTCTATACTATGTACTACTATACACCACATTCTATTACTATGTACCACTATACCACATTCTATACTATGTACCACTATATACCACTATACACCACATTCTATACTATGTACCACTATACACCATATTCTATACTATGTACCTCTATTCACCATATTCTATACTAAGTACCACTATACACCATATTCTATACTATATACCACTATGCAGCTCTACACCAAATTCTATACTATATACCACTATACACCATATTCTATAATATGTTCCTCTATACACTATATTCTATACTATGTACCACTATACACCACATTCTAGACTATGTACTACTATACACCATATTCAATATTATGTTCCTCTATACACCATATTCTATACTATATACCACTATAACACCACATCCTATACTATGTACCATTATACAGCTCTTCACCAGATTCTATACTATGTACCACTATACACCATATTCTATACTATTTACCTCTATACATCATATTCTATACTATATACCACTATTAACCATATTCTATACAATGTACCACTATACACCATAATCTATACGATATACAACTATACAGCTCTGCCCCATATTTTATACTTTGTATATACCACTATACACCATATTCTATACTATGAACCACTATACAGCTCTACACCATATTCTATACTATTTACCACTATACACCATATTCTATACTATGTACCACTATAAACCTCTATTCTCTATTCTATGCTATGTACCACTATACAGCTCTATACCACATTCTATACTATGTACAACTGTACAGCTCCACACCATATTCTATACTATGTAGCACTATACACCACATTCTATACTATGTACCACTATACAGCTGTACACCACATTCTCTACTTTGTACCACTATACAACATATTCTATACTATGTTGCACTTTACAACCATATTCTAGACGATGTACCTCTATACATCATATTCTATACTATGTACATCTATGCACCATATAATATATTATGTACCACTATACACCACATTCTATACTATGTACCACTATACACCATAGTCTATATTATGTGCCTCTATACACTATATTCTATACTATGTTCCTCTATACACCACATTCTATGCTATGTACCACTATACACCATATTCTATACTATGTACCTCTATACACCATTTTCTATACTATGTAACCACT